>CAMZMU010000034.1:18260206-18553125 GCA_947311845.1 Poa pratensis | reverse complement strand
TTTAGGTCAAACCCGAGTCGGTGGAGAAAAGATCGACGGCAACGGAGCGTCGAGGCCCAATTGGAGGGGTCCCACGCGGCCAGGTACAGGGCGCGTGGGCCCACCTCTTTTGGCCCTCGGGGCTCCGTTTGTTCGCTTCCTTCGCCCCCAAGTCTTGTTCCTTCCAAATATTGACGCTCGTAAATTTGCAGGTGATTTGGACGTCGTTTGGGTCCCTGAAACATTAAGGAAAGAAATAGGGTTTTCTGCCTGCGCAGGGTTAATTCCATAAAAATAAAAATAAATAAAATATTCCCAAAAATCATTATATAACAGTGATATAACCCTTATATGATGCAAATATGATTGGAATACAATTAATATAGTGCAAAGTTCATGTATGCATTTTACATGCATCACCTGAGCGCGAAGCGGGGTTGCCGGACGCTCTATTGAGACGTGCCGGCATCTTTTTTTTTGGATTGGGCGCGTCGCTGGGGGAATTTTTGTTGCCGGCGCACCCAAAACATCTATTGGGAGCGGAGTTGGGCGCTCCGGTGGAGATGCTCTAAGCTTGCTAGTATGGGAGGGTATAATTGTAGTCTGAAAGAGGTCTGGACTCTGGAGCGTCAATCCTCGTTTTCGCCGTCGATCGGATCGTCAATGTCGTCCTTGAGCCATCGAACACATCATGTGCAACCACCTCGTACGTCTCCTCTCTCGTCAACTACCAAGCCTCCGAGCAACGTCGCATGTTGATGTTGGCCTTCTTCTTAATCTTGGATCTTGGCGTGCTCCTTCTGTGACGCCAATCCAAAAGGAGGCTGATGCACAACAAGAGCAGGTAGAAACTTTCGGAGGGATAATTGTGACTATTTTCTTGCTTTATGATATTGATAGAAGTGCAAGGCACTATATAGCCAGTCTTGGAGGATAAGTCGATCTATCATACTTTAAAAATCAAGAATATCTCTAAGAGACTTATCTGCTAAAAATAATTAAGAAAAAATGTATAGATTAATTTAGGAACTTTCCTGGTCGCGGCCTTTCCCTGGTGGCCACATAATATTTTTTCAATAAAGGAAATTTATTAATATCAATAAATGTCAATTACATCCAGTCTCTGCAACACATAAGATCATTGTGAGGATACCTAACCCAAATCATAGCACGACGTATCGGCTATTTTGTACGGACGACCGTACTGAGGACAATCTCTCTGAAAGCAACATCTTTCTAACACAAGATAACATTTTTTCTGTAATAATTTTAGCCGACTGTCGTATCAACGAGATCCAGCACAATACATGATCACATGTCATCATCAACTGTTTCGAACTTTCGTTTACTTCACGCAGCAGCACGTGCCGCCACCGTCGGGCTTGCAGTAGCTCGTGAGCAGGTTATAACCTATATATCGAAAGGCAGTAGAGCTGGCAAATAATATCGGTGCTAAAAATATCGGTCCTAGATTTATCCACCGGCGCGCAGCCTTTTGCAAGCACGCACATCGGCGTCACCGGCGATTCGCCGGTCGTACCTACGCAACACGTACGACGACGCAGTGGTCAGCTTCAGTATATTCAGTTCACTGACAGTGCAACATAAATCACATGAAACATTTGTCTAGCTGAAGCAGATACGTTACACCTTACCTATGTTTCTTCCAGCCGCGTGGGAGCACAGGATCAGAGACATGGCAAGAAGAAGAGCCACGAACTAGCCGTGCGTTGCCTCCCCTGGCACGCGCCATCAGGATCGTATATATGTGGAGTAGTTACCTAGCTACCTATTCCTTCGATGTTCTCCGATCTATATATTCTTGCTGGTATTTATATCGAGGCATGTATTAGCAGATCTCGGAGGATCAATTACATTGCGGAGAAATATTTGAGAATAAATTTCTTGCCAGGAAGATTCCATTTGATATCATGTGTTAATGTTGGCATTCATCTCCTTTTTTGTATCATGTGAATTAATTGGTTTGTGCCATTTTACAGAATCGTGTTTCTATTTTTGCCATAAATTAATATACCTGTTTTGCAAAACGTACACTAGACTAGTAGAGAACAATCTATCGGACACACGCCACTGGACACAGTGGGGAAAAAGAGAAAATGACAGGAAACCATCACATTTGCGGACTGTCAAAAAACCACCACCGGTCGTCGTTTTGACACATAAATACCACTTTTGGTGCCATGCTGTGACAAAGAGCACTAATCTCTCGTGGTTAGCCTTTTAACCATGTTTCTGGCAGTTGGGACCCACCCGTCAGGACATGGCAAGACAGAGCTCAACGAGGAGCCCAGCCATTCGGACCACGATTACAGTGCATTCGATGTTGACATCGTTACCTGACAGTCCACTGATATCCTACCTCTTCAATACAAACATCGTCAGCACAACTCAATCAAGTTTCAAGATCATCATCTCAAAGAAAAGTTGCAGGATCATGGCAGTTTGTACAAAGAGGATGATGCAACAGGTCGGCTAGCACGGTATAGCTCAGGGATACTAGCACAGAACAAACAATGTTGGGATATATATCATTCCTGTGTAATCTGCCACTCAACTGCAGCAGCAAAGCCCAATATTTCTGTCTCGATGAAAATATGGGGCTCACTGCTCAGCCTCTTCGACCACCAGTAGCTGCACCACCTCACAAACATGATCCTCGTCTTGCCACAGTACAGTACACCTAAAGATCAAAACAGGAATATCATCATGTTTGTAACATATATGAAACGAATTGAATCACATTTCAAAATATAAAAGTGCTCATAATCTAAACCAAACCAAAATGTAGTGCCTAGTTTTCTACTACTTAGCATACAAAAATGCAAATAAAATAACAGGCAGGTCCGTTTTAAGTGCTTCTGAAATATCCCATTCATTATCACGCCGAAAGGAAAGGGTACAACTTCAAAATTGCACCGAAAAACTCTTCTCTGGCATTCAAGATTTCATTCTCAGCAGTGAACAGTGCACCAAATGCTGCCACAGCTAGTGTTCACAACGGAAGACTATATATACAGGAAGGCAGCTACCACCAGCATTCTGTCCAAAGGCAACCAAATTTTGTTAATAGAATTATAGAAACTGTCAAAATGATCAAGGTTAAACAATTTCCACAATAACCACATGGAACTAAGTAATCGCTGGCTTCAGTTGTATTATATCTGGGTAAGTCCAACAATTGGATTGTGAATCGCAAACCATTGTTAGCTGCAAGTAGAGCAAGAAGATAGTTAGTAAGCAAGAATATGCAAACAAAAAATAACATAAAACTTAGTAATACAGTAGTGTCAAACACAAGAAAAGACATTTGAATACATAAGTTGGGAATTATGATGCCCACACGTGAGCAGAGCAGCGAATGTTCAATCTATTACTGTTACATTAATTCTCCATACCTTCCCAAAAAAACTTCTGTTATATGTTCTGCAGATCAAATAATATAGTACTTTCCGGTTTCAGCAGAACCAGGAAGATTAAGCGCATGGTTTGCACAATCCTCAAGGACACGCTTCAGCTCTGTTTTTGCATTCTTGACTGTAGATTCACTGGGGCCCTCGATATACAGGTACAGCTTGCGCTCGTTAGCGCCAATAATTCTGCCTCGAGGAATAAAGGTTCCCCTTGTAGTAATTGCCGCTCCAGTCGATTCCTGAATGGGAAGCAATGTATCTTTGTGAGTAATCTTCCAGCGAGAATTTTGTGGGAAATCATTAATCTCAAGCTCAGCACGATAGTGTTCTGGAACTGCATGGCCCTGTATCCTTGCCAGATTTTGTCTTAAGTTCCTTGCAGCATCAAGCGCACGTTCTGTGGCACCATTGCTTTGCTGGTTAGGTGTAACCTGTAGAGGAAGCAAGGAGCCTGCCGCTGTTACTTGCTGATTGGCAACGCTAGCAGCCCTGGCTGCAGCTTGAGCAGCAGCAAGGGCTCGTGCTGCAACGTCATCTCCCTGCCTGCGCACACCTCCTTCCTCGTCGGAATCTGACTGTGAATTGTCCTCCTCATATCCATGTTCCCTCGCCTGAGAATTCCTCGCGGATCGCCATGCTTCCTCCTCTTTTATGTTGAACTTGTGACCGCTTCCACCATATCCTGTCCCATGGGCGTGCTCTGTTCCCTGCCTCACCTTTGACATAAATCGATCCGCTAAGGCTTTCAGGTCCTCTGGAATGGCCTGTTCGGATAGCTCCAAAGCTTTAACAAGATCTGGCGCATAGCGTTCCTCTTCCTCGGAGATAAAAGTCACAGCACATCCCTTCCTACCAGCGCGACCTGTTCGCCCAACACGATGAACATAGTCCTCATAATGGTTAGTGACATCGTAATTGACAACAAGCTCAAGATCTTTCACATCTAAACCCCTAGCAGCAACACTGGTAGCTATCAGCAAGCTACACACATTGCTCTTGAAATCAGCAAGGGTTGATTCACGGTCATTTTGGTCCTTCCCACCATGTAGAGATAAACATGGGTATCCGTGCTGGAACAGCTCCTTCAGTAGTGAATCACATTTATCTTGCGAGTGTACAAAGACAAGATTTTTTCCCCTTGCAGACCACTCCCCGAGCAACTCCA
Organism: Poa pratensis; assembly: GCA_947311845.1. NCBI lineage: Eukaryota > Viridiplantae > Streptophyta > Magnoliopsida > Poales > Poaceae > Poa > Poa pratensis. The sequence goes on along the minus strand of CAMZMU010000034.1, from coordinate 18,548,550 downwards.
ACAGTCTAAAGAACCTTTCACTTTCTGGTCGCACCTCAACCAGCTGTGTGATGTCTTTGTTCACGACACTCTTCCCACCCATCTGAATCTCAACGGGCTTTGTCAGCACCGTACGTGCCAGTATCTCCACAGGCCGTGGAAAAGTGGCGGAGAAAAGGACAGTCTGCCTATCCGGACGGGTGTTCTGAACTATCCGAGTAATCTGAGGTTCAAACCCCATATCAAACAACCTATCAGCTTCATCCAACACCAAGAACGACACTCTTCTAAGGTTGGTAATCTTCCCACTGCTAGTGCAAAGGATATCAATCATCCTGCCCGGCGTACAAACAACAATCTCAGCACCCCTCTTCAGTTCACTGATCTGCTGAGCAACCCCAGAACCTCCATATATGGGAACACATCTGATGCCAAGCACCTTAGAAAACTTTCTAATGTCTGAATATATTTGCACCACAAGCTCTCTCGTAGGAGCCAAAATGAGCCCAATAGGGCCATCCCCAGGCACAAGAGGTGGTTGATCCTTGACATGCCTCAGCATCGGCAAGACAAACGCCAGAGTCTTGCCAGAACCAGTCTTTGCAACCCCTATACAATCGCGTCCACTCATTATAACTGGTAGAGCCTGTGCCTGTATAGGCAACGGTTTCTCGAAACCAAGCTTCTTGATGGTGTCAAGTAGCTTCGTCGTCAGGCCACTCTGTATCCACATCTTTATTGGCTTGGGAACGTCCTTCCCGTGCACCTTGAGCTCCAACAGCTCCCGGTAGGCTGCCGCTTCTTCAGCTGGCATCCTTGTGATATCCTTCGTCTCAATGTAGAAATTCTTCCGGAATGGCTGGTAATCAATCTTGGAGTGGTCTAGAATAACCAGCTTCTCTGCCTTGGTCTTCTTGACACGTTTTATGAACTCTGCATCATCCTCATCATCCGGTCCTGCAGCCTCGTTGTTATCGCTATCGTCATAATCTGAGTCTGAGTCGTCCCCTTGCATAAATCTGCCCATTCCCTTCAATTTTGTTTCATTGGCAGCAAGCATTGCTGGTGTGGTGGCACTCTCCAGCTCTGGCAACACCATGGAGTTCATAAACGCGTCGAGGGGATCAATCTCATCCTCCTCCATGTCAGCACCACAACAGCAATCATTAACCCAGTAAGGCGAGTCAACATCCATGGCACTGGTGCCTGCGCCACCTTTCACCTCCGGCTTCTTTGCGTCCTCCTGATCCGACTCCTCACCATCCAAGGTCCACTCCTTCCCAGACTCGCCTTCGCCATCATCAGCATCAATGGTGGCTTGGGCAACAGAATCCACGGTCCACTCCTGCTGCTGCTCCCGCCGTTTGTTCTCCTGCCACTCCTTAACGCGGCGACGCCGGAGCTCCCTCTCGTCGTCGAGCTGCTGCTGCTGCTGATCCTCCATGTCTTCCTCCTTGTGCTGCCGCCTATGTGCCTCCTCCTCCTCTTCCCTGGTCGGCGGCGCCGCATCACCACGGTGGGGGCGCTTGCGGTGGCCGGACGACATGTCGGCAGCGGCGAACGCAAAGAACCGGCGGGCGGAAAGACAACCCTAGAAGCGTTGGAACGTCTGGCGTACGAGGGATAATATAGAACTCGCTCCTGATCGAATCGCGTACGAGGAGTTCGGATCGGATTGGGTACGACGTCTCTCCTGCCTCGCCTCGAACGAGCGGATTCTTGCCGACATGATTCGGATCGGATCCATGAAGCGATCTACTCTAGCATTACTCTCTTCCCGTTTCATCTAACTGCTTCCGTACGAGATGGGATCCCTCTGACTCTGACATGAGCAGCATGCAGTAACACCTCAACGCCATCCGCCAAGGGGAAGTCAAAAAATAACCTCTGGAACGCCGTGCTCCTGTCGTCCACGTCTGCACCCTTATTGCCCTGCCCCGCCATCATCAAAACCACCGGCCCGTGGACGCTGGAGGAAGCCACACTTAGGCTCCGTTTGGTTTAGCTTTCAAACCAACTTCTGCGGTGGCAAACGTCGAATCTGAACCAAACGATTATTTGGGCACAGTAGAATCTCTAAACGCAGCTGCTTTTCCACGTACAAATCCTGCAGCGGCTAGCGACCAGCTTCCATCGCGGGTCCGGAAATTCCACCAGTAGTTTGGCCCCCCCGGACTATCACAGCCGTTGGTTGCTGCCAGATTCAACCAAGTCAAAGTTTGCTGTGTTTTTTGCATTGCCATCCTCCACAAATAGATGAATTAACCCGCACTCCATCAACTATTTAAGGGCAGCAGGACCCAAACCTAGCACCATCCAGTCCAGCCCCGCCGCCGCCCCCATCCCCATCCCACCCCCTTCCACCTCGGTGTGATTCATATAATACTCCGTCCGCGTCTCCCCCGTCCCCGTCCGTTAGGCCCGAGCTGCTGCCCTACCCGCGCCGTCGCCCTCCTCCGTGGAGGCCCAAGATGATGACGTACCCGCGTAGGCGCCCCTCTCCGTGGCGGCACCGAGCTGCTGCCGTACCCGCTGGATTCCGGCGCGGCGTAACAAGGTGAGGGAGAAAGGCGGCCGCTCCAACGAACCAGGCCCCGAACTTCTGCCATCCGTCTCCTACGCGCCGAGGCCGCTAGCTCTGCGCTCGTCCTCCTACTCCAGATGGGTACAGCACCGGCGACCCTCTGGTCACACGCACGGAGGCCGGCCCTCCTGTGGGAGCTGCAGCACACGGAGGGCCTGGGTCTGGGCCTGGTGGTCGTTGCCTCTCTCGATCTGGTGTTTTTTTCGCTGGTTTTTGATTTAATCCGAGATACGAGTGTGAGTGGGTATTGAATCGTGACCAGTTCATGTTATTTCCTTTCTTTTTCCGTTGAAATTGCATATTCCCAGATCTAGTTCGTGCCTAATCTTGTATATCAAATTTCTTTGTTGAATCCTGAAAACCCTATTATTTATCTATCAAGGTTCCTCAAAAAGTCTAGTATGGCTATATCCGGACCAGAAATAGAGTTTTCTTTTTGTTTGTATTATTTCTCCCATAACCTATGGTGTATCTTGACACATCAAGTGGAGATTTTAATCTTTTAAATATTTTCTGGAGTTTCAAAGGGAATCTTGTATGTATAATTGGAGTTTATTCAAAACATATATAATCTTGTATGTTTCAGATTTCTGTTTTTGGTAGCCCCGGTTACTTTAATGACCTTGTATGGAACTTCTGAATCTTGCATGAAGTGAAGACACTACTGCAGCTACATATCGGGCAAGCACTACCCAATTGAATACCGAATGCAGCTGAATATCCAATGCAGCGCTACAGAATGAATTATTGCTTGCTGACCTTCAATTGATTTATTTTGGGGCGGTTTGTACAAACATTGATTCCACTCTTTCCTGCTACACATCAGGCAAGGTTTCAGTGTTCTACGACAATATCAGGGTCAGTGGTTGTAGAACGCTGTGCATTCGAATGTGAATTAGTACCCATCGTGTTACTTAGACTGTAATCCTAATTTTTCTTTCTATTTTGTCAATCGTGCAGTTCTAGACTTACATTCAAATAGTTATATGTCTACTACGGTGTCTGTTGGAATGTTTGACTATACATGATGAAAGAAACTAAAAGCATCTGAAGATAACTTTCTTTTACTTATCAAATAGTTATATCGTCAATTGTGAGTGCAATGGAGTATTTGAAATTTTTTTACTTATCAACGGAGTATATTACTCAAACCGGCACAATGGTCAGTACGTGGTTAACTGAAATGCACGTCTATTTTCTTGTTCGTGGCAGCTCTAGCTTAATTCAAACTGGCATGATTCAATCTGTATAGGAGACGGGACAAGGTCCTGATCTTCCATTAACTTTGTGCTAAGCTTCTTGATTCAATTTCTTTTTCTGTCAAAATTTCATGTGCATGATGCTAACAGTGGGCTCAGATCCAGAACATACTAACAGTTTGAATTCTAATCTTTATTTTTGGATCACCCGAATTTCATGTGCAGATCCAATTTTATTTGTTAATCCAATCTCTTTTTCTGTCAAAAATTGTTTTTTCTGTGATTATCATGTGAATTAGGTAGTTGATTGGGTTCTTTTTTTCGTAAAATTAGTGAAATTTGCAGAAATCTGTGGTGAAACTAGATTGAATCATCATTTTGTCTCTGTTGGATCTGTGTGTTCTCTGAAGGCATATTGCTAAATCTGTGAATCATGAATGAATGTAATAATCATGTTCCTTGTATCATTTTACGGAGAAGTATGAATGAAAAATTGTTTAATTTTCTGTGAAAAATTCTAACATTTTTGCAAAAAAAAATGAAAAACTGTTCAATTTTCTGTGAATTGACAATTTACAGAAAATATCTATATGAAATATTGAGAATTCTGTGAACATGGGGTTCTCTGTACATGGGCTTAATGGAGTCCATCGGTTGCTACCTTGTAGCTGTTTTGTTTTGCAAGTTCACTAGCTATTGAAATAGACACGAAAGGGATGCAAGCTATATGTAATTAGTAAACAACTAGTCCTAGTTCATTACTTGGATCATATCGGGAGTCATATGCATGTTTGGTTCTAGTATCTTGTTTTTGGTATTCCTCTAGGTCTGCTGCTAAACAGTCATGTGAGGTTTTGAACAAGAAAGCTGCTACTGCTAGTATCTTGTTCTTTGTATGACACTATATGTAATTCTGCCTATATGAATTTTGATATGGTTCTTACATGGGATGTGGGCTGCGTGGTTCTTTCAAGCTCCATAATTTTTTTCACTCAATCTTCTAATATGTTAATCAAAACTACGATATTCATTTGGTGTTGTTTATTTTTTTTTCTCTCGAAATTTCTCTTGAGATTTTAGTGCTTGCTCCTGTTTTCGAATTTGATATGGGGGAACAGATCTAAAAATGAAATGAACATTTACGAAGTTCTTATAAATCTGTGTTGAATCATTTGGGGGTCTTCAAAATCTTGGTAGATTTTGTTGGTTAGGTTTCTTTTTGGTTTTAGTTAAAAAAATCTGTGAATATTCCGTGGTGCTTTTCTGTCAATGTCCTATGGAAAATAATATGGATTTCTTAAGTATTGTATGAAAATGTGATCTTGTCTTCAGCTTCAGATTATGCTAATGCTTATGAATATGTACTATCTTTTAAATCATGTATGCATCTCTTCGTGTATAGATTTTGGTGGACTTTTCTTGATTTGTTGTATGTATCTTGACCAAAGAGGGAGTGGATCTTCTGCCGTGTGCTTCAGTCAGGGCTTCATGGCACTTTGTATCTATTGTTGAACCTTTTTTGGAAACATTTTCTTGTTAATAGTAATCAATTTTGCTGATGATTCAGTGTAAGTGTGTAACTATGGTTAAAAAATGCATGAATCTATGATGAAATTGGATGAATTTTTGTTGGGCTCGTATATTTGTTGGAATCATTCTAACCCTGTGAATCTTGTGTGACATGCGTGACATGGGAGTAAAATTGTAATGAATCATGTTCCTTATTTTTCTTTTGGTATTTTCTGTGTATAAAATCAGTGGAGGACTGATTATTCAAATCTTGAGAAAACATCTATGCGAAATATCCATGTGAAAAAATGTTGATTTGTTTTGAAAAGAAATTAGATAACAATGTTTCAGAAAACAAATTGTTGAATTTATTTTTTCATTAATTTGGCTTTCATCTTCGACCCTGTTTCTTTGATGATTGAATCTCATTCCAGTGAAGATTCATGTAATTTTTTTTCTTGCAGTTACCAATAGATTTAGTTGCAGAAATTCGTATTTGAATGTGTATCAAGAAGATCTTGTGTAAATTGATGATGATTGTGCATTGTAACTATGGTTGAAATAAATGCATAAATCTGTGATGAAAAATGGATTGAATCAATTGTGGATATGTGTGTGGATCTGATTTTATATGTGTTAAATCCATATTATTTTGTGTGAATCAATTGCGGATCTGTGACGTCATTGACTCCTGTTTCACTGCAGTTTTGTGCATGATGAGTTTTTCCATTATAAGTATGTTAAAAAAATCCATGAATGTGTGGTCGTTATCTGAAAGGTGTTCAAAATTGAACTGATTCACTAATATAAATGTAAAAAAACTGAGAAAAGTAATTTTGTATGAATATATGAAGAATCCATACTTCTGAAACTTTGTATGATTATTTTAGAAAAAAAAATATGACATTGTTTTAGAAAACAAAAATGTTGAATAGTCACGCTAAAAATCTACTACTTTTTTATGAACTAATTTGTTCTTTCAAGTTCCCTCGAAATTTCTCTCGAGATTTTAGTGCTTGCTCCTGTTTTTGAATTTGATATGGGGGAACAGATCTAAAAATGAAATGAACATTTACGAAATTCTTATAAATCTGTGTTGAATCATTTGGGGGTCTTCAAAATCTTGGTAGATTTTGTTGGTTAGGTTTCTTTTTGGTTTTAGTTAAAAAATCTGTGAATATTCCGTGGTGCTTTTCTGTCAATGTCCTATGGAAAATAATATGGATCTCTTCAGTATTGTATGAATATGTACAAAATTCGAGAGAACAAGATTGGAAAATGAAAAACCATCATGAATTCAATTAAAAGTATCTACGGCAGGAAAACTGTTTTTTTCATTGCCTTTGTTTTCAGAGAAATAAACTACTTCGGTCCTACACAGAGAAGTATCTGTAGCAGGAAACTTCTTAACGAATTAGCCATAAATCTAAGGCGAAACAAGATCGAAACTTCACAGATAAAATGGAGAACTCGAGAAAAATAAAGAAAAACAAGACTATCCCAAATCCATGGCTTCCATGCACAGATCCTAGGGCGAAGAACGCGGCTTCAGCCCCTTCTTGGGCAGATCCAAAGCTACAGCCTTCATCTCAAGGACTAGGATCTGTGCATGAACGCGGCTTCAGCCCCTTCTTGTGAATTTACACAGGATCTGTGCATGGAAGCCATGGATTTGGGATAGTCTTGTTTTTTCTTTATTTTTCTCGAGTTCTCCATTTTATCTGTGAAGTTTCGATCTTGTTTCGCCTTAGATTTATGGCTAATTCGTTAAGAAGTTTCCTGCTGCAGATACTTCTCTGTGTAGGATCGGAGTAGTTTATTTCTCTGAAAACAAAGGCAATGAAAAAAAATAGTTTTCCTGTTGTAGATACTTTTAATTGAATTCATGATGGTTTTTCATTTTCCAATCTTGTTCTCTCGAATTTTGTTTTCATTGTGTTTGGATAATCCAGATCTCCGTGCTCATCCGCCATCCCAGCTGTGTGTGCTTCTGTCCCTTTGCTATTTTTTGGTTCCCGGTTGATAGAGCTATTGCTTTCGTTTTGGTAGCTTGCAAAGCTAGGTGGCTTTTGAAGTTCGGAGGGCTGTTGCTTCGGTACCTTTAATTTCTGCATTTTTAATGAACTTCACAAGTTTTGGTGCATCAAATTTGAGCAGAAAATGGGAGGCGCATCAAGTTTCATTTGCGTCTTGTGAAACATAGACACTAATTGGAAAAACATATAGCGTAATTAGAACTTGGGTGAGGAAACATAGAGTTTATGTGGATTAAGTGAATCAGCTAATATGTAGATGTGAATATGTGATGATTTACTTATGGTCGTTGAAACCTCAATGATACTCTAGTGAAACACAATAAATGCCTAACTTATCATACATGAAGTTGAAAGAATAAGAAATAAATCCATATTAACATTCTAAAATTTGTTCGAACAAAAATAAACATCTATCACTAGTGAATTCATACTGGTTGCCACCAACGAAAACTATGTACACCGAATCACAAAAAACGTGACAACTTCATTCCTATCGAAAGTCAACAACTGTGAACATTGTTTGTCTATTAGGATGTGCTAGGTCGGAATCATTTAGTAGTAACTGTGTGAGGTCAGCAAGTATTCAATATAGAGGTTCTACATTGTCGAGTAAAGTAGTTCAAGACACTAGGGTGTGTCTCCTATGGATGTCCAAGAGATATTTTGGACTAAATCTTCTAATATGTTGTGTAAATTTCTGGTGTTCTTTATTTTCCTTTTCACTCAATCTTCTAATATGTTATAACCAAAATCACATCTTTATGTTATGTTCTTTTTTCCTATTTCGTTTCTATTTCTAGGCTTTTGATCAAGTAGTTGTACGAAATCGTTTGTGGTACATGTGTGAATGATCTTTTTAACAATGTTATGAACATGTATTTATTTTGTATGAGATGCTAGCAAACTTCTTGTGGAATGAATTAAAAATATTCAGTGAAATTCACTACAGTTTCATATATAGTTCACTACAGTTTCATTTTTTGTTTCCTATATAGTTCACTACAGCTTCTTTTGATGGAAATTTCATTACATATAGTTCACTACAGCTCCTTTTTCTTAGTTTTTTCTATAATTCTGCAGCCTACCTCTCTAATTTCTGGAGACAGTGGTGATGTCGAGTCAGTGGGTGAAGATTCAACATCTTGTGATGAAGCCCTATCAAATGATTATGTCAACTGCACCACCACTAACATCTTATCCACAACCTCCCAAGGCCAAAACATATGTGTTCCAAACATGCCTTCCATGTTCGTTTTTCTGCTCATGTTCTTAATCATATGATTATTGATGATCAACATTTTTGTTCTGCAGGATCCACTACCAGCTGCAGATTTCAAGATATGCAGGAAATAAATTCAGAAGTGGACGTTCCACCACTACAACAACAGAAAACATCAATGAATCAACTGAAGATCTTCATGTTACCCCAAATCCCTTTGCTGCTCCAGAGAAGGCAACCGAGCCAGTCGCAAACCTGACGACAAAGAGGACAGAACCTGATTCGTATGAAGGGGAAAAAGTAGGATGTAGTTGCACGATTTACCTATGTACCAACACAATGCAAGCCTTTCTATCTATTTGTACGCTATAGAAGCACCTTTTGTACTTCTATGTATGGAGAAGCTTATCTCTTCTCAATGTCAATGATTATATATCTTTTCATTTCGATTTCCTTATCTGCCCATTGATCTGTACGTATGTGAAATTTTCTGTTTGTTATCGTCAATCCCAATTTATCAAAAGTTATATGTACCACATGTAAATCACTTTACTGTGACCAATTCAATTTTACGATAGCTAGACCAGTAACCTTTTTATGAATGAACATGCACATTAACAATTTTCTAGAACCTCCATCCATAACATACCTTATAGTACGTAAACGAACCCGTATACGTTTTTCATAGTACAAAAGTCTTCACATGTTTAGCACGATTCCGAATACTGGATATACGGGTTACAATGAATAATCATCAAAATTTACACAGGATTTTCTGATACATAGTCTCATCACTGATCCACAATTGATTCACACCGGAAAAAACTCAAATTCATCAACAATATTCGACAAACATTATATTTTTTTAATTCATCAACAATATCCGAGAAAATACTCAGATTTATCAACCATATTCAAAAAAAATCTACTAATTAGCAAACGACCACCAAACATGACCAAAAATTTCAACAATAACAGAAATATGCGAGAAAAATAAACAAAATTCATGACTAGCTTCATCGCTAATCCAGCCACCAAAAAGGACCAAAGTAATTCTTCAAGGAGGCCAAGCCGTGAACCTGATCTGCAGAATGAAAGTTCACAACTTGAAGCCTCCAGAAATATTCAGAAAAGCGTCACAGTACCAGCTTTCTTACGGTTTGAAATAACACAGCACTATGCAAGCACATTATAACAATATGCAACCGCTATCAGGACCAGCTTTCTTATGATTTGCATATAGTACCAGCTTTTAGAAAGGCTGAATCTATAAGCATTACAAAATATGACAATATTTTCCACATAAGAAATCTGAAAATGATGGAAGCAGCAAGTTATTTTGTCCAAAAGCATTAAAAGATGTACTAATTTTGTACCCTGGCACAGTTAACAAGCTAGCCTAGCTCCGGTGCGGTTCTTAACCCGTCCCTGTCGACGAGCCAGCCTAGCTCCGGTGCGGTTCTTAACCCGACCTCCTCGAGCAAGCCTAGCTCCGGCGAGGCTCTTAACCCAACCTACTCACACCAAGTCAAGCTCTAGCCCAAAAACTGAAAATCTGGCGAGCTACAACAGTAACCTACGGAGCATGAACAATTCATAAAACTGAAAATAAGATTCAACCAATCATACATTACGGGTGTATTTATGGGCATCAACAGCTGCGCAAAACGCAGCAGGCAGTGGGTAAAAACCTGGTAAATATACTATGTTTCTTCCATGCCCAACATGGCAAGAACAAAGATCAAGCGAAGGGACGATCCGGATTGGCGATATGTTCTCCCAAGCCTGCCAAATGGCCAGCTGCACAAGGAAAAGAAGAAAACACATCATAAATTTTGCTGTGTCAAATTTACCTTCTTGACTACCAAACGTCACATCTTACAATCATAGAAAGGGTCGTTATTTTATTAACAAATGATACTTTTACGTAAAAAAAGCGAGACTAATTGGTACCAACCAAAGCTGGCACTGCTAGCGTAAGACTTTTAGTGGACAAGCCAAGGAACTCAGCTTGTGAGAACGTGCATATAGAGGAATAAGCTTACGGCAATAGCATATACCTCTTCGAGGGATTATATATCATAGCAGCAATAACGGAAGTCACTATTACATATATCCTCATTCTAAGCCAATGTGTAAACTGGATCATTGTGACCTGTTTGACACCTTGATCTATTGTGAAGCAAAGTTATGGAACTATTGACTCGATTATAGCTACTGGCCTCCTGCCAATATGAAAAACTGGAAATGGTTAATAGCCACTGGATAAGGCAATTTGTGAAAAAGCATGGATATAATCGCGTAGATGAATCGATATTAAACTGGCCAAATAAAAAGAATGTCTATGGCAGTGGTGAAAACCCCGAAAGCAGAAATTTATCATACTTGAACCGAAGCAAGAAAGCAAATTGGGTTGAAGAACAACAAGATCAGTGGCTTAAGAGTATACATGATTCTGAACAAAAATAAAATGTATTGAGCTTCCATATAGAATCCATGGCTACCATTTAATTACTTCCATTTGAACAAACCCCATCAATAATCAATACTAGTCGGAGACGAGACCTATCTTTTGGAATTTAATGTTGGTATCTCCATGAGAATCAGGAGACGGTGGAAGAATTTCCAATGAATCTAACATTTAGCCAGCACCCAAATTGCAAGCTGACGTAAAATTGCAAGGGGCTAGATGCCCAGTTCGCGGCCATATGCTAGCGTTGTGGCAGCTGCCGCAGGATCCCGGTTCAATTTCAATCGACTTCCACCTTCGCTTCTAACCCAGGCCGCAACTAAAATAGATTAAAAATCTGATCCAGTCTGTAGGCAAGCTGACACACATGGGAAACACAACAGATCGGACAGAAGGAGGAAGAGAGTGGAGAGGGGCTTGGGCCTCCGCAGGGTAGGAAGATACGACATCGCCAAGGAACATGACCGAAAAATCGATCATTGGGGAGGGTGGGAGACTGGGAGAGGGCTCACCGAGATAATCTTCTCTTTGCACGCATCGCCGGCGACGAGACCCATGGCCCTTGCCGCCGCCTCCAACGCCTTGATCAGCGCCGCCTCGTAGTACCTGAGGTGCGCCTGTTGATGAATCCCCGCCACCGAGGGCCCCCGCTGCTCACTGTCGCACGCCGTCGAGTCCGTCGCCGCTCTCCTCTAGCCATGGAGATCCCAAACCGCCGAAGACACCGACACAGCCGCCCAGCTCAACCCCGTCGCCTAACCACAGAGCTTGAAGGCAGAGGAGGGGGATTTGCGGTGCGAGACGCATTTGAGAAAGGGTTGAAATGTATGGACTAATCTGCAAAAAAAGAGTCCAACTCTTGACCAACCTGCTGCCGTCGGATCGCAACTGATTGACGGTGAAGATAGTCCGTTGGGGCCAACGCGCTAGTGGAACTGCATTTTTCCTTCCATTGCGTTGAGAACGAACTTTTGCCTAAAATTACCCACTGCCATCGATAAGTTGTACCGGTTCGATATTCTATTCCATCCCCCACACGAGTAAAACCCTCCCGTCTCGCATCGAACACGCACAAATAGAACGGCGGGCGGCTAGGGTTCCAGCCGCCCCTCCGTCGCCGCCGTCCTCCGGCCTGCTCGCCGGCGTCGAGACGCTCGTATTTCCGTCCCTCTCCTCCGGCTGTCATTTTTCCATTCCGTCCCCGATCGGAAGCCCTCGCCGCCACTCACCCGCCTCGACCGGCAAGCTAGAGCCTCGACTCGCTGACCCTACGAACCGCTGGCTGAAGCTTCACGTGAGGTGCTTGAACCCCTCCACCGTCACTGTTCTCAGATAGAAACCACACGGACGTGTGATGCACATGCGTATGATCAGCGTGCTGCCTAGGCTGGTACAGTATTGGTAGTACGGAGTACTTTCCTTTTCTTTGAACCTCGCCGGAGATCAGCCATGCAAAATCTGCTCCACAGCAGGCACATCATTCTATTATCAATTGGGGCCTCCAGGAAAACGAGGGCAAGTTAATCACTAAATAAGAGAGGTCATATGTGTAGTTTAGTCTCTAGTCCTAATTAGCACATGGTTGAAGGCAAGTTTCATTAGAAAACTTGATAAATATAATTTGATGATCTCCGGCGAGGTTCCAGCCAACTCCGGCGAGGTTGGAGCAAGGTCTGGCCAACTCCGGCGAGGTTCCGTCGAGGTCCAACGAGGACCAAGGTGGCCGGCGGCGGCCCAGCGCGGCTTCGGCGAGGTACGGCGTGACTTTGCCGATCTCCGGCGAGGTGTTCCGGTGGTGGCAGAGGTCCGGCACGGCGGAGCTCTGGCCACGGCGGTCCGGCGAACTACTGCGAGGTTCTAGGTGGCCGCGGCGGGGCTAGGCGAACTCTGGCGAGAAGTTTCGGCAGTCTCCGGATATTACAGATGATTCGCACAAAATCTACAGTTTCACTGTTGTTTCAGCCAAACAACTTTCAGCTTTGTCACAGTTCTTAACTCACAGCTGATTTTTCACAGCTCACAGTTCACAGCAGCTTTTTTAGAATCCACAGTTGAACCAAACACACCCTTACCTCAAACGGTCATGCCAAGCTTCTTGTCCCACATGTCCATATGCAATGGCTCTCCATATATAGAAGGATGAGATCAATGCGGCGATCAAGAAACTACATGAGGCTCCGAAAATAAGGAAAGGGTGATGAAGACGCGTCAATTCTTTTGTAAGATTAATCCCCTTCAGCCTGGAAGAAAAACAAGTTCGTATGACGTACTTGTGCAAATAAAGTACTCCCTCCATGCAAATTTGGGCTAGGTTGAGACATCCTTTTGTGGACAGAGAGAGTATTATTTTTGAGATACGAATCAATATTGGAATTATGTTACAGTGATAAGTTAACTTGGTCAAGTGAGGTGTTCCAGAGTCCAAATCACTTGTCTAAAGACAAGACAGAAGAGACGGATGTAATCTGTTGTTCTTCAGAATGCACACACTGAATCTGGAGGCACATGCTGAAGGCTGTTCATGCCTGATGGTAATACACATAAGAGAAGATCAATTGTTCTGACCCCGGAGATAGGATGTTAATATGTTTTAGAGTGGATTAATGTAAGAATGTAATAATTGCCCTTTTGACTTTGGCCTAACAATAGTTTATTGTAGTGGGGTTCTAGAACTCCAAATGTTCTCTCGATCTTCGAGATTATAGTTGTTCTTGTTAGGTTCCTGAAGTTTGTGGGCTTGTGGAGCAAAAGGTCTTTTGCCGTAGTTGTTTCATTTCTGGATATGAATTTTGGAATATTTTCAAGAAGACAGCTACCCTACCGAGTTCCCAATCCAACATAAGGATTTGTTTTTGCCATCCGAAGTACAAATTATTCCAACGGTGACTAGCTGTGGTTACAACTATGAATGTTTTGATATATGAGGCTGATAAAAAAAGTGTGTAACTGTTTTACTGATACGGCTTTGCTCTGTTTTAACCTAGCATATTCTTTTTATTCTGTAGGAGAATGTCTATGGCATATGGCTATACCAGTATCAAAGTGAGACAGTTGATGTGCTTATCCATCGACCAGAACTGTAGCAAGTACAGATGGGTTTTTTACAGAATCGTTTGAAACTTTCAAATGCCATTTTTGAGTTTTTCAAAATCTCTAAAACGCCTCATTCAAAATATATGAATTTTTCGAACCAATAGTAGTACGAGTTAGGATTTGACGTGTCCAATTGGCTAAGTGGAATATCTGCAAACTATACGTTAATTGGTGATTTGATCTCTTAACAACATGGAATTTTTCAGCTTAGCCGAAATCGTCGACCAAATCTAATTGGCTATCTGAACCGAGGATCAGCTCGTTGCGAACTGCATGACTTCTGGGAAATACTCAGCAAGGTCGGCATGTGAGAAGTTCTTTGCATGGGCAGTCGATTCACCACTTTGGAGGCAGAGTTGGGACTGTTGGGCGGCATTTTGAAACCTAAAATTGTAATAATTGCCCTTTTGACTTTGGCCTAACAATAATTTTTTGTAGTGGTTTCTAGAACTCTTATGGTACAAATTTTCCCTTGATCTTCGAGATTATAGTTGTTCTTGTTAGGTTTCTGGAGTTTGTGGGCTTTTGGAGCAAAAGGTCGTCACCGCAGTTGTTTCTCTTGTGCATAATTTTTTTGGAATATTTTCAAGAAGACAACTACCCTACCGAGTTTCTAATCCAACGTAAGGATTTGTTTTTCTCATCTGAAGTACAAATTATTCCAACGGTGACTAGCTTTTGTTACAACTATGAATGTCTTGATTTCTTAGGCTGATAAAAACTGAGTGTAACTGTTTTACTGATACAGCTTTGCTCTGTTTTTACCTAGCATATTATTTTTATTCTGTGGGAGAATGTCTATGGCATATGGTTATACCATTATCAAAGTGAGACAGTTGATGTGCTTATCCATCGACAAGAACTATAGCAAGTACAGATGGGTTTTTTACATAATCGTTTGAAACTTTCAAATGCCATTTTTGAGTTTTTCAAAATCTCCAGAACGCCTCACTCAAAATATATGCATTTTTTCAAACCAATCGTCGTACGATTTAGGATTTTACGATGTCCATCTGGACCATGCAATCAGGTCTAACATCTCAATCGACTAAGTGGAATATCTGCAAACTATACGTTAATTGGTGATTTGATGTCTTAACAACATGGAACTTTTCAGCTTAGCCGAAATCGTCGACAAAATCAAATTGGCTGTCGGAACTGAGGATCAGTTCGTTGCGAACTGCATGACTTCTGGGAAATACTCAGCAAGGTCGGCATGTGAGAAGTTCTTTGCAGGGGCAGTCGATTCGCCACTCTGGAGGCAGAGTTGTGACTGATGTCTGCATTTTGAAACCTAAAATTTCCGGATGGCTGGAAACAGCGGCAGAGCAGATGGCCCCCCACATCTCCAGTCACCATGTGCCACATTTTGCAGCACCGCAAATGATATTCGGCTTGAGGACGAGGAATGAAAGTTGGCAGGCGCTGAAGCCTTGAGGAGGCTGCAGCAGGACTCGAGACCTCCAAACTTTCTGCCTAGCTAGCTTAGCCCAGATTCTCCTTTTGTTTTGTTGGCCTTTTGCAGGATCGTACCTTTTTCGGTTTGGTTTAGATAGAAGGCTAGCTTTGCTGTTTTGTTTGGTTTTGCTTGTGTTTGCACCTTCTCTTTCAAGGACATTCATCTCAATTTACTGTATCAGCCGCAACGTAGCACACATAATTGACAGCACTGGTTTTTTCTAGGAACCACCGCAAGTCAATTGAATCACTAGTAAACACATAGTCCATTTTCAATCCTTGGCAAAGGTATAGAATAAATCTCTCCCTAAGGAACGACAATGACTGACAGGCAATTAGGCAACCATGAATAAGTAGATCAACAACAGAAGAACACAAGTATGCAGCCTAGAAGTTTACATATATACCTGTGAAGCCCAAGGACTGCATAATCATGTGACGTATGATAAACCCTAGGTTTCGTCGTCGTATAACTTTCAAAACTTCTCCCATATTTAATACTTTGTGGTGAAAACACTTTGCATGCGCTACTCTTTGCTGGCAATAATTGAAGCCAACAAGAAGTCAGCATACTGAATGGATAAAACAGAGAAAATGATTTCAAGACAATGCTGGTTTGAGAAACACAAACAAATCGTCACTGTTTAGCACAATATTATTCTCATGGATCAACATTAAAATTTACTTCAGATAAATGCTCTGAAACATAACAACATATAATTTCCAATTTACCATGTGCACTACTACACTTACAGATAAATGTTTTTCTTTAACAGAAAATTGTCCAAGAATCAAGATTATGAATAGTTTAACAAACTCACGGCTCTCTTTTGTTACTCTTCGGATTTCTGCCGCCTACATCGATAGTTATCTTCTTCTAGCATCATCCCTTAAACTTCAGGAGAAATAGAGCTTTCGCTCGTGTTCCTCTAGGATTATGTTATTCAAATATTCAACTTTTGGAGGGGTAGCAGAGGGAGAACAGACAACAGAGCATATACGATTGCTTTTAAGAGTTGAATGCGATTAAGTATTACTGTATTAGCACATAACTGAGGACGTAGGATGGCAAGGCAATATTCTCGTCTTGGTTCGTGCTACAGATTCAATAGTTATCCCCAGGCAAACCACTAAAACATGAAAAATAATATATGGTAGTTTCCTGTTTGTATAAATCCCTGGATGACATATCTTAGTAGAGGCCCAGGTAATAACAAGAAGCTGGACTAGGCACACTTTTGACATGGCTAAATATGTTACAATAGTTAGCTGATATTGGAATTGAGTTTCCTCGTGTTGTACAACGCTACAAAGATGGCATAACAGCAGCATGGAAAGAAAGTCACATTTTGGTCTAAAAAAAGAAAGTCACATTTATTAAGTTACTCTTAGTTAGCATTGAAATATCATGGAATGAACCAGATAGCTTTTAAGCTTGACCAGGTAAAATCTTAATTTCAAATCTCTGATTGAAACTAGAAGTTGCGGGATCCCCACTTAGTATACTGAATATTAGTTAATACAGCTGTAAAAATATTATTCAAATAAAAATAATATTCAGTAGTAAGGCAAGCCAAGAGAAAAGATACCCCAATAATAAAAGGATTGCACTTCCAAAACAGAAAACAGAAAAGTTGGATAACAGATCATCTAACTATACCTAGTAATTTGCATTACAGACAAAGTGCTTACAAAGTCATATCAACTTCAGGAAGTAAAAGACTACTAGTAACTAGTAAGTCTTTCCCCACATATGGAATAACATGCATCAACAAATATCATCCGCCAGAGGATGCACTGAAACAACTCACCTATGTCAAGCTAGCTTACAAGATATTCATCTATAAGTAAACCATCATTTCAGAAACTGACAAAGGATGGAAGCAGGAAATCATCCAGACATAAAAGTAATCGGTACCACAATTTCAGAAGGACTTTATATACTACTGATCTTGGCTGAAATACCGAGCTCTTGCAAAGTCCAAATATATCTCTCAGGGTAATAGATTTCAATCAGAGATGAGTTCGATGTCCACCATATGTGTCCAAGTATAATGGAGTATACGCAAAAAATGTTGTCCAACAGTCTGACCCAAGATTGCGGATAACATGTACTACCTTACGATCAATGTCATATTTCATAAGTGTGTTGTCCTTGCCAGCAACATAGAAAATCAAACTGCAATCTGGGTGAATAGAGATAATTCTGTAATAGTAGTGGCAGAGCGGATACTTGGTCCCGTGTGGGACACTTCTCTTCTCTAACAAGAGTTCATTGCTCACACGATGCTTCAATATCCATTGATCCATACAATAGTCCTCAAGAACCCAGACTGTTAGGTTTAAAGGATCACTGACACTATGAAATGCATTCATGTAATAAAAGTTCCCCTGGGATCGACCGATAAAACCAGGCTGCCACTCTTCACCTTCTTGGTTTGGCACAGGAATGATCCTCCATGTCTCGCCCTCCATGTCTACTGCCAGTATAGAACACTCGCACGTGACAATATGCAAGATGCCATTGACAAAAACACTTCTTATGTCATCACCAGATATGCTAATCTCGGAGGTCGTATAACTTCTCTTGAATGTCCATACCTCGGTTTCCGACGAGTAAATCTCTGAACCGGCCAGGGAAAATGCAACACCACAACTACAATGATCTCCACATACTATCCACACCCTTCATTTCATCAAGATTCGTGCAACAAATTCATCAATGAATCTTCAAATGTCAACGCATTATCAATAATTGATGGATTTATGTAACATGAATTTTAGATTCATGTACTAACATGAATTTTCTGTGCATGCATTGAAAAAAAAATTAAAACCACGCGTTAACATATTATTTAGTTTTTTTAACACATAAAATAGTAGGAATAATATGGTTCGTTGGATGCATAATCAATGGTCATGATAGTATGTGGAGATCATTGTAGTTGTGGAAAAATCGCGTGGACCGGCCAGGCATGTATCCTCAAACTCTACAAACTCAAACACATGAAAATGCGAGGAAACGGCTGGATCAAAAGCCAAACAGACGGTGCGCGGCTTTCCGCGGCCGCATCCAAAGAGGGTGTCAGGCAACTCGAGCCAGGTCTTGGTAGCAGGATTGCACACAACGTAGCAGAACATCTCCGGGAGGTCACTGTCGAAGAAGTAGCGGCCGAGGAGTAGGCCATTGCAAGAGTCAACCAATTTGAAGCGCTCGCATCCAGGCAGGAAGGAGAGAGATGGGTGGACGAGAGGCGCGCGCCCCGGGCGGACGCTGACGAAATGGCGAGCCTCCTTGGGGAAGCGCCACTCGTCCTTGGTGATGTAGAAAACGCCGGAGAGGGTCTGGGGGAGCCGCTTGCGGTGGTGGGGGTCCGAGATGAGGTCGCGCCAGCGCCTGGACACGCACTTGGCGCGGCAGAGCGGCCTGGACGGCAGCCGCGACATGATCTCGACTATGAGGTCGTCGGTGAGGTTGGTCGCAGGGTTCCTCCTCCCCTGCTTCCTAGACCTCTTCTTCGCCATCTCGACGAGGAGAGATACCGGACTGGCAGCGGCTGAGCGAGCCATGTGGCGAATTCGACGGCGGAAACGAGGAAACGAGCTCGGTTAGAACGAGAAATCGACGGGGATTTCCGTATCAATTGGGACAGAGTTACCTTGGATTTGCAGCAGAATCTGGAGCTGTGTGCCGCACTGCCGCCTTGCGGTTAGAGATGAAGACGCGGATGTTGAACGTGGAGAAGGATGGCAGCGGGCGGCGGTGGAGGAGGAGGGTTCGGAGTGGTGCGGCGGACAGAGTACCAATAGTGACTGTTGCGTCAAAGCCGGAGATAGTACGGGAGTGGTGTTTTGGCACCGTGCCACCCGGCCCGAAATTCCTGGGTCTGGGCTGACCTGAGCTTGTCTATGGGCCAGGCATGGGCCTGAGATTTCGGCTCGAAAGTCGCATGGGTCTAGACTTGGGCTTTGCATATTAACGTTTTATGGAAGAGGCGGCCCAAGAACCGAAAGCCCGATAGGATTTTGCTATTATGGGTGGGTCTGGGCCTGAAATATAGGGCTAGAAGTCGGATGGGCCTGGGCCTGTGGTTTTGCCCGTGGGATCTTTTAGGCCCGGCCCCTGGCCAGGTATAGGCCAAGAGCACATGCTCCCGGTTTTTTAAAATTAATTTTCAACACATAATGAAAAATTTGTACAAAAAATTCACGCTACATCTCGATCTTCTATGTGATTACAAGTGGTTTCACATAGAACCGACATATTTTGTGTCGTTATGTGAAAAGACAAAAAATGGTGCTAAATTTTTTTCTGCGTGGCACTTTTTTTGAACCTGGGGTGCTCACCTATAAGTTTAAGATGTACGCGCTAAATTTGTGTTCGAATTTTTTTGATGTCATTAAAAAATCCAGTGGCATGAGCATATGCTTTCCTGTGCCAAAGGCTCGAGAGCCTGAAATATTATTCCTAATTTAAACCCTTTTTTTATGCTCGAATGTCTTCTTTGTGTAGATTTGATGTTCACAAAAAATCGGGTTTAGGAACCAGGGTCGGGTTTGTATTGAGTTGATGGACAGGGGTAAGTTCCCCACGCTACCCCTGCGGGAAGTCTATTCGGATCAATCGGTGGTTCCGTAATGAGTAGTCGAATACACATTGAGGGGGCCTTGCCTCCTCCTTCCCGCCCACACCTTCATTCTTTTCCTCCTCTGACTGGAATACCCCCTTTCAACACTTACAAATAGCTCCAATGTTGATTAGGGATAACCTTTCAAACAATGGATGCACACTCACAAAAAGCTACGGAAAATCTAAAATCGAGAGATCGCTAAAAGGAGCGAAATTTTGAAGATTTCATGCGATATTTTAGTGAACTTGGAAATCAATGGAACACCAGACTACAATAACAATATAAATAGGTTAAGGAGTTATGAAAAAAAAAACTCGATAAAACCATATATTACAAAAGCAAAATTTACAACAGAAGGGAAACTCGAAAAAGTAAATAAAGGAAAACACAAAAATAGAAATATGAATATCCCAAAAGGTACTATGAAATCTAACCAGAAACTATTATTTCGTTCTCAACGTCTATATTTTTTCTTTCAACTTCCTATTTTTGTGAATTTTTATTTGCTTAGTAGGATGCGACTTGCGCAAAATCGTCTCCCAACATTTTCAAAATTGACTTTCACAAGCAAGGACTTGAGAAAAAATGAACATTTTTTTTTTCAAAAAATCCCATGGAACTTGTAACGGGTAAAAGAAAAAACTTAACCATCCTTCTCCTAAGTGTGTTATGTGAGAATGAGACAACTAAAGTTTACGTTGATTGATGATGTTGTTTGCAGTATTTTCATTACCATCTGTATTTTTTTTGAATTTGTTGTTTTGTTTAAGTATTTTCATTGTACCATGGATATACATAGATAATAGCTTAGTATCCATCGAGTATGGATACAGATAGCATTTTTCGCCCATGGGTAGTTTCGCCAACGGGGAATGGATGAACATATGGACATGTACATGCTTTTGGGGGGCTTTTCCATCAAAATTCACCCCATTGCCATCCACATCATTAAGACAGTGATCTTATAACCGTTGGCGATGCTCCTAAGGAGACTAACTCAGGTCTATTATATCTTATTAATCTATTTATCTTGTTTCATATTATATTTTATAGGTCGTAAGATATTTTTATTCCCTCCGTTCCGAATTAGTTGAAACAGATTATTTGAATTTGTATTTAGACAAATCAGCGTCAACTAATTCGGGACCGAGGGAGTAGATTTCGTATAATTGACACATTTTCGACAGAAAGAGTTAATATTTTGGTGCGAGTTCACGTATGTGATATTGTGATGGGATCACTTATGTTTACCTGAGAAATTATTATGTTTTGTGTCCCCATATGTCAGCCAAGCCAAGAAAAAAGAGAGCGGAAACCCCAAAACAGAGTGAAGCCAGAGTATAGCCGCCAAAGCAAGCGCGTTCCTCCCCTCCGCCGACCAAAACCCTAAACCCTAGCCCGACGAAACCTGCCCTCCCTCTCCCCCTCCTCCGGCGGCGGCGGCAGCCACCTACCAGGCGAAGATGCCGCTGGGGCAGCGCGCGGGGGACAAGAGCGACTCCCGCTACTGCGGGGTGGAGGTCCTTGACTTCCCCGCCGGCGACGGCCTCCCCGCCGTCCTCTCCCACTCCCTCTCCTCCGCCTTCGACTTCCTCCTCGCCCCGCTCGTCAGTACTCTCTACCTCTGCTACCTCGTACCCTCTCTCTCGAACGGAGTCTTACATACCCGCCATGCTCTGTCCAGGTTGACCCCGACTACCGGCCCACGCCCGGCGCAGTCCTGCCGGTGGCGGCGTCGGACCTCGTCCTCAGCCCGTCCCAGTGGAGCAGCCACATCGTCGGGAGGATCAGCGAGTGGATCGATTTGGACTCGGAGGACCAGCAGCTCCGCCTCGACTCGGAGCTCACGCTCAAGCAGGAGATCGCGTGGGCGTCCCATCTCTCCTTGCAGGTCAATTTGCCATCACTTTGCTCATAATTGACGCATCAGACTAATTCTAATCACATCGCCCATAATATATAGCAGCCTATTTTTAGTCAATTGGTTAACTAGGAAATGCAACGCATAACCTGAGCACTGTAAATGGGTAGCTGCAACGACATTATCTATTTATCATACAGCGAGGTGAACTGTGGCGCATTTCCTTGCAGGCATGCGTTCTCCCACCTCCCAGGAGATCGTCCTGTGCCAATTATGCTAGAGTTGTGAATAATATCTTGCAAGGCCTGACCAATATGCAGGTACCTTCCTCCATACCCAGTTTCATCTTTCTGCTGTTGTATGCATGTTGTAATATGTTTTAACATCTAACATTTACTTACTTGCTTTCTTTCTTTCTTAAGTTATGGCTTAGGATACCACTGGAAAAGTCTGAACCTATGGATGAAGACCGTGCCAAAGTGAATAATAATAACCCTACAGTAAGCGTTTGGTCCACCCAAGCTGGTCTGGAATTTTATAGTGTTCTAAAGGTCCTAGGTGATGGACCGTAGCGCCCATACAAGGATTGATAGTACATTTACGTGTTCTTTTAAATTTCAGAGTGACATAGTAGACTCGTGGGAATGGTGGAATTCATTCAGACTATTATGTGAGCATAGCAGTCAACTGTATGTAGCACTTGATATCTTGTAAGTGGTGATCTTGCATTGCTACACCAAATCGTTTCTTCCAAGTGACAATATCACTGAAATTTCATCTATAATATCGTAGCTTTGCTATTCCTGACAAATTTTGGCTATTCACTCTCCAGGAGCTCACTGCCATCAATGAACTCCCTAGGGCGGTGGTTTGGGGAGCCTGTAAGGGCTGCAATTCTTCAAACGGATGTAAGCATACAACTTAGTAATTCATGTTGATTTCTTCAGGTATTACTAAATACCCTGCATGTTTGCATCACTAATTGATATTTTCATCTTCAGGCTTTTCTAACAAATGCAAGAGGCTATCCTTGCTTGTCGAAGCGCCACCAGACTTTGCTTACTGGATTTTTTAACCATTCAGTTCAGGTTGGTTCTTTAGTACTCCCTCCGTTTTTTAATATAAGATGTTTTACGTGTTGCACATGTTGTCTAGGTACACACTAAAGTGAGTGAACATGCACACTAATACATGTCTACATACATTTGTGTATGTGTGCATGTGGACAAATACTAAAACATCTTATATTAAAAAACGGAGGGAGTATGATTCTGTATATCAAGCATTTTTCCCATTACAGCATAGCCTTCTGAAATGGCACAGCACCAAACCTGCCCTTCCTTTTGCATATATGGTTTTAAGCTTCAGAGGTAGTTGATGTGGATGGTGTAGCGTTCTGCCTGAAGCCCTGAATTTTTGTTTTCTGTTTAGGTAATTATTTCTGGGAGATCAAATCATAATGTTTCCCAAGTATCTGAAGGAGTACTCGCAGGTGAAGAAAACCACACTGAAGGTAACGCCGACAGACTTGTAGATTTGTTAGTTCAGATGGTCTTTAACTACACATGATTATATAAACAATGTTTTGGACACATGCAATTAAAGCAACCAGAGCAACAGTCATACTCGAAGAAATTAACTTTGCTACTAGAGATTTGAGAGGTTGAATTTTTGAATTCTCCTTTTTAATATGGGAAACCTAGCACTTCATAATGTTCATGCCCTCTAAATTAACTGCTTGGATTTGTGATGCTAGCTGCAAAATACCCTCGATTTTTCCTTTAGAATATGACTTGCCCACACCTAAATTGTTGCTACAGATACCCCCACTCGGCATGCACTGAGCCCGTACCTTGACTACATCGCCTACCTCTATCAGAGGATGGATCCACTTCCTGAACAGGAACGCTTTGAGGTATCCACTCTAGCTCACTGTCTCTTCCATGACCCAGGATTTGTCTTATTTACTGACATCTTTGTTGATCTTATGTCGTTTGCCTTGTTCCAGATCAACTACAGGGATTTCTTGCAATCTCCTCTCCAGGTAATGACTGTTTGCTTACTCTTGAGCTGCTCTGATCACTTTAAAAGATTCTTCCTTGCAAAGTTATGGGACATATGGCTCTCCTTTTCCTCCATTACAATGTAACATCTGCTTTCTCGTAACTTTTCTCTTTTTTCTTTTGGCAGCCTCTAATGGATAATTTGGAAGCTCAAACTTATGAGACTTTCGAGAAAGATACTGTGAAATATACGCAGGTTTCTGTTAAATATTTGGACTATGTCTATCTTCTAATGCTATACATTTGGAAGAATCAATATTGTTTTTCACTATATGGGAAAATTGTTTTAATGTATTGTGAGAACGAAGTTAGCTTTTGAATTGAGCTTTCCGACTGTATGTTCTGTTCTGTTTGATTTATTTCCTTACAAACTATTGACTCCATCATGGTTCTTCTACCTGTTAGTACACCCCACTAGCAAACTATTCTGTTTACTAATTACTATAACTGGTACAAGACAAACTCTTTTGATGTTTATGTATGCATACTTTGGCTAGCACATTGTATAGTATTAGAAATTTAGAACCTCATAGCTAACGAACCTGGTTTTGTAAAGAAATCGAAGATAAGAAAACCCTACTCTTTTTATTAATTAGGAGTTTGAAATTCCATTTTTTGCCAGTTTAGTCTAATATCACTCTTCATACCAGTAATCTTATTGATAA
This sequence comes from Poa pratensis, assembly GCA_947311845.1. NCBI lineage: Eukaryota > Viridiplantae > Streptophyta > Magnoliopsida > Poales > Poaceae > Poa > Poa pratensis. The sequence continues at coordinate 18,523,783 of CAMZMU010000034.1, read as the reverse complement.
TTCCTTGTCTTACATCATATGGACAGTATCAAAGAGCAATCGCTAAGGCTTTGGTTGATAAGGTTTCAGATGATGAAATCCCCACAACTAGGACGGTAAGATTGGGCCTTGAACATGTTTATTTTTTCTATATAAAATGGCTGCAGTCCGTGTTCCCACGAAGATGCATGATGGTCAATGATTTTAAGAGATGAACTGATATCGAATCACTTTTAACAGTGCTTTTATAGCCAAATTTGTTTTTGTTGTGTTGGCAACACATTCATATCCTGTTTGTGCGTTCTATTTTATGCAGTCCCTGTAGCCAATTCAACGTTCTGCCAGAACCTGTATTACATCTGTAATATTTGTAGACTAGAAACCGTTGGAAATCATTTTAACTATTTCTTTGCGCCTTCGCATTATCTACAAAATGTAACTGAAGTACTTAGTCTATTTCCTGCACCACTCACCTTAAATGTACAATTATAGTTTTTAATGTTAACATTTAGAACATACTGATCTAATTTCATTCGCCATTCCACAAAGGTATTGATGGTTGTTGGAGCAGGCCGTGGGCCTTTAGTAAGAGCATCATTGCAGGTGAGTTCCTTTAGTAACATATCAGTAATTTATGTTGAAATTTTTACTTTTCTTTTCATATTGTCAAGGAACCTAATATGCCGTCATACTAAATGCAGGCTGCAGAAGAAACTGGTCGCAAGTTAAAAGTATATGCTGTGGAGAAAAATCCTAACGCTGTTATTACCCTTCATGTAAGTTAATGGATTTTTGGATTCTAAGTTTTCGAACTGTTTCATTAGACAGGGTGGAAGCTTGTCAATTATGTGATCAGTGATGCAATTTTTATAAAATTCTTGCCTTCCTGCCTAAATAGAGATTATTGTACGATGATCTGATTGTTTTCGGGAACTGATACAGAGTTTGATCAAATTGGAAGGGTGGGAAAGCATGGTTACTATAATTTCTAGTGACATGCGGTGCTGGGATGCTCCTGAAAAAGCTGATATATTGGTATGCTGATACTTTTTCGGAAAATGACATTTCAAATCTTTAGCAAGGTGTCACAAAATGTCTTACATGCAATTATGAAACAGGTCAGTGAGTTGCTTGGTTCCTTTGGTGATAATGAATTATCTCCCGAGTGTCTAGATGGTGCCCAGAGATTCTTGAAGCCAGATGGGATTTCTATTCCTTCCTCGTACTGGCCTTTCCCTTTTTCTATTCTTTTATAATCCAAGTTCCCTGCATTTTTCGAATCCTAAGTATCATCTTGTTTTCATGTGTTCCTTTGCAGATACACAAGTTTTATCCAACCAGTAACAGCATCAAAACTACACAATGATGTAAGTGTCTGTGCCATTTTAGTGATATTTGTAAAATTTCAACAGAGCTTGAAGTGATTTGGTTTCTGCAGATCAAAGCACACAAAGATATTGCACATTTTGAAACTGCCTATGTTGTGAAGCTACACCGAGTAGCAAGACTTGCGCCTCCACAAGAGGTGAGAGACCACACTTTCTGCTCAACGGCCCTTCATTGACTATGTGGTCCTATCGCATTATGTGGCATATTGCCTTCTCCGACTGTTTTCATCACGACATTTAATGCTCACCTCACATGTGTAGGTTTTCTCTTTCACACATCCAAATTTCTCACCAAAAGCTACCAACGAAAGGTATACGAAGTTGCAGTTTGAACTACCACAAGATACGGGATCATGCCTTGTACACGGTATGCAGCTGTACTTGATACTGGGTTCTCTGTTCAGAAAAGCTATCTGTATCACTCTTAAGTCTTCACGTATCTTAATCTGTCAGGATTTGCTGGATATTTTGACGCCGTGCTATATAAGGATGTCCATCTTGGAATTGAGCCGAACACATGCACGCCAAACATGTTTAGCTGGTACGTAGCGACTGGCAATCTGATTTTAAAAGCTGGCAATAATTTTCCCATGTCCTGCCACAAGGTGTGAGTTTGACATATTCTGAACATTGCCAGGTTCCCGATCTTCTTCCCACTGAGGAAGCCCATCTATGTACCTTCGGAGTCACCCATAGAAGTGCACTTTTGGCGATGCTGTGGTGCCACTAAGGTAGTGTGGTTTCCACCGTTGTCGATCCTGAGATATATGAATCTTGTAATTGGAGTCTCATTTCGTTTGCTGTGACAGGTGTGGTACGAGTGGGCACTGATGACGCCGTCTCCATCCCCAATTCATAACAGCAACGGCCGGTCGTATTGGGTTGGTCTATGAGTTGAAAAAACAGATTCTTCTATTTTTGGTTTTCGTTTTTTGAGGGAGAAGAAAGGGTCAATGATACACTAGGGTTTTCACAACTTGGAGATTGGAGGCGGGACTGTTAACATTCTGTAACTCGTAAGCGGCTGGTTTGTAACATTATTTGCTTGCTATTGTTGTCGTCACGCTAGCCGTGTGTGTAGTGTTAGTGTTAGTGGTTGAGCTCATCATCAGTTTTGACATTTCCGAATGTGTCTTGAGGAGCATGAACATGAGATGCTGTGAACAAATTGAGAGACTCAAGTCTGGACTCTCTGCAATTTGGTAGTCGTATGTACTAACTTGTCAACAAAATGAATTTTCCCAGTTTCCCATGCTGAGCAGGTCGTTTTCAGGCGAATAACAAGCATGCCTACACTGTAGTGCTCCCTCTGTTAATGAAAACATTGATCGTCGGATTGCTACATTTCTAACCCAACTAACCTGCGACGATCAACCGAGCAACTAAGACATCTTTTAAGGACCTGGCTGAATGGCCCATGGAGAACCTACATATCTGTCTGCTCAAAGCACATTAGGAGTATAGTTGACTATTCCTCCTTTTCGCATCTACTGCAAAAGCCCTTCTATGCAAACTATGTATTATGGGAGTAACTAATTTAGACTTGGTGGTAGGCTCCACGACGGAAGCTTATGGATTCAGCACTTTGCTATAAGAAAGAAGCAAGATTGTTTGATAAAACTAGAGTTTTAAGCAAGAGATTTATTGCATGGTAGGAAACAAAGGAAACTACCAAGCTTATTTACATGCTCCTTGATCTATCTAGTCATTCAGCAAGATGGATTTGATGTTGTTCTTATTGAAGATCTGGCTAGCCAAACACACATAAAGAAAAACCCTCGGTCTTACTGGCTAGTACATGCGGTAGTCAGGGTTCGAGCCTCACCCTCTCCACGTCAATTTGGTTCCTAATTCCTCAAAGGACCGACTTCCTTTTTTTTAGCCAAACACAGACGTGGCATATCATGGATGGAGATACTCTTAAAAATAATCCGGTAGCTATGAGATGCGGATGACACGAAAATTGAAGTGGAAAATGTTCGAATAAGGCGAAAACAAACAGTAACTCAGGTTTATTTTTCGTCGCACCGCCAAATAACTCTATAGTTGTGGTCATTACAGAGTAGAAAAGGACCGGGTGTCCACGGTGAAATCAGGTTTTGGTCGTTTGCAGCAGGTTGCCAGGCATTCGTTTTTGGTCTGAAAACACGCTGATCCCTTCACGGGCGTGCAGCACACCAACGGCGGGGCATTCGGGCTCGGTTGTGCTTTCAGGTGTGTGCAACACTGTACGGTGATCTTACTGCCGTCGATGCTTCGAGCTGCATGGAAGTGAAACAAGATTGTGTAAGTTCTATCATCTGAAAATTTTGTGCCAAATTGTCTTCAGATATGAAAAAACTTTCGAAACGTGCATTTCAGTCAGTCGAATTGTCTTCATCAGTAAAGAAAGCAAAAGATACTGGAGTACTTCTCAGGAAACACTTACATTCTGCAAGAACGGAGAAGCAGCCCAGGAGAGCCAGGAAAAGAACGAGCACTTGTCGTCGGCCGTCCATGGTAAACCTCGTAGCTCCTTCTACCTCTTGTTGAATGTAGGAATGTGAATTCTCCATGTTCCTCTGATATATAGGGAGCAATGTTGACTTGCCGTGTTTAGCAACTATTAATAACATCCAAAGCTGGTGAGTCATCCTTCCAAAATAGTATGTTGATCCTGATCTTAATGTTTAATGCTATAGGCCAGCAGTCAATAGTCATTAATTTCCTTCAATCTTAGACATATCCTAAATAGGTACAGAGAATAATTTTGGCTACTAAACCGTATTTTTAATACTGTTTCTTCTGTTTAACAACTACAGAACGTCGCCATGTCACGTCGCCTCAGCGGTGAGAATGCATCGCTTTCTGCGCATGTGGCTTTTGATGAATTTAATTTTTAATTTGTGAATTTTAAATGTTGTTTAGATATGTGCACTAGAGATGGCGATGTTTGAATTGCTTATATGTTCAAATATATTGGTGGTTAAGTTCAGGGAGGCAGCATTCGGAGTAATGTTTAAGAGAAGGGTTAGAGATGCTCTTGGTATCCGATGACCAAGACATCGCAACTCTGGCATGTCTCCCTTGTTCCACCCGAGTACTTTTGTGAAGTACTTATGCAGGTCATACAATAACTTGCAACGCTGTAAGAAAATTCATACAACAACTTGAAAATTGAGATCAACTGGTTCACAAACTTGTGCCGGTTAAATTTGGTCCAAAATCGTTTGTGTCATTGTTAATTTTGCAAAAAATAAAACTTCTCTAAATTCTTCTGGTGTGTGTGGTAACGGTGTTGGGCTTATGTCGAATAGATGAAATGGCTGGTGGCTAGGAACTATAGAGGGAGGTTTGGAGGAAGTGGTTGAATTCTCTTTCATGAATCTGCTTGATCAGTAGGATCCTTGTTGACTTCTTGAGCAATTCGTGGTAGAATAGTAGGGATCTTACACATACCACAAGACACACACCGTACAGGCCTACACATTTCTTGATGACACATTAGAGTGGAAGAGATCAAGGATAGATTCACTAACTGACAAACAAGATTACCACTTGCAAAGGTGAGAGGAGAGAACAATTTTAAGTTACACCCAAATAATTTTCATTATGGATTAGGAATTAACGATATAATGATTTAGCATCAACTTCTTACCTTATACACATGAGGTAATAATATACATCATTGGAGCATGATGATTGTCATAAATAATTCACTAAGGTCAAATAATGATTTTGATTATCTTCCACTCTTGGATCTGTCGGTAGCTCCAACGTTAAAATATGTGATATTCTTTGATTTAGATGATGTTCAAACTATTGTGCATATCGGTTATTAATAAAAGACTGTCATGGGAAACAACAACGGTTTCACTGAATTTGTATTCAAATGCATTTTTCAGTTATGCCACTTTTATACTGATAACTCACATTTGTGTTGAGATGTGTGAATGGCTTACATTTTTTAATTGACAGAGTGTTTCAGTGCTATTTGGATAACTAAACGTGGACAATGCTACAATTTGTAATTTCAAAAGTCCCTGCCAAAAAATTGTAATTACAAAATGATTTGTGTGCTGTATCAAATCATTCAATAATATGGATTTTATGTTGTTCACTCTAGAAACATTCGGTAGCCAGGCGAGGCAGATACCACGAAAAAAAAAGTTATTAAACTGATTTTTTTAATAAGACGAAAGCAACAATAACACTGGGTTTATTTCTCGTCATACTGCCAAATAAGCCTACAGCTATGGCCATTACATTACAGAGTAGAAAAGGAGCGGGTGTCGACGGCAAAATTAGTCTTCGATCCATTGCAGTTGCAGGTTGCCACGCATTCGTTTTTGGTCTCAAAGCACGCCGATCCCTCCTCGGGCGTGCAGCACACCAACGGGGTTTTCGGGCTCGGTCGTGCTCTGAAGAATCCGCAGCACGGTACTGTGATCTCACCGCTAGGCATGTCGTCGATGCTTCGAGCTGCATGGAAGCGATACAAGGATGTGTAAGTTTTATTCTCCGACAATTTTGTGCTAAGATTATACTCAGATCTGAAAACAACCTTGAAAACGGGCGACACTTACACTGTGCAAGAAGGGAGAAGCAAGCCAGGAGAGCCAGGAAAAGAACGAGCACTTGCCGTCGACCGTCCATCGTAGACCTCGCAACTACTCCTTCTAGCTCTTATTGAATGTTGGAATTGATGTAGGAATATGCCTGCTCCATGTTCCTCTGATATATAGGGAGCAATCGTAACATGCCGTGTTTAGCAACAATTTAAAACGTCCAAGCTGGTGAGTCGTCCTGCCAAAATAGTACGTAGTATCTATCCTGATCTTAATCTTTAATGCTATAGCCTAGCAGTCGATCAATAGCCATAATTTCCTTCAATCTTAGAAATTTTTGAAATAGATACCGTTCATATTTTTATTACGGTCTTTCAATCCGTATGCCACGAATTAGTTTGGCTACTAAACTGTCTTTCAATACTGAGTGGTGATGGAAGTTGATTGCTTGGAGGTGGTGAATCTCTGGGACTCGCGTGCAGTTTCTCGGTCCGTTGTGGCATCGATCTTACTAGAAATTGAAGGGTTAGCTTCATCGTTTATTTCTGTTGTTATTAAGCATGTAATGAGATCAGCCAATTTGCCGGCACAACTTTGCGCTAAGCATGCTTGCGCTCTGGATGTTATTGGCTGTTGGATGGAACTCCCTCCTAGCTTCCTCGTCGCTAGCGTTCTCGCTGACGACGCTAGAGCAGTTGCTAAATAAAGCCCGAACGTTTCCATTCAAAAAAGACAAGATGGAAAAGAAACTCATCACTTGGGATGGAAAAAACATAAACGTGGCCCGTCGAGGGACCTTAGTCAAGTTCGTCCTCTCCTCTCAAGCCGTTTTCCGTCTCACGCCTCTCAACATTCCTCCGTGATGACTAGCGAATATGAACAAGATTGAAAGGGTTTTTTTTGGGCCGCAACTAGAGGGATCTCCGGTGGCACTTGGCATTCCTTGGCATTCTTCATCTTGAGAAGTTCACGCGTGCTCTCCGATTGAGATGACCATGGTTCGAATGGAGGGGCCGTGAAACTTTGGGCCAGTTTGGGCACCCCTTGTGATTCGGTGAACATGGATCTCTTCTGCGCCTCTACCACCATCACGCTTGGCAATGGAAAACATAGCGCCTTTTTGGGAATCCCCGTGGCTCAATGGAAAGAAGCCCAAAAACATCTCTCCATTCATTTTTTGTGCCATCCACTAGGAATAATTGGAAGGTCAAAGAAGCTCTACATGAGAATGATTGGATATCTAAAATCAAGTTGGGCGAGAATTTTACCTTACCTCACCTCCGTCGAGTTTGTCCGCCTTTGGGTGGAGCTAAATTCCGTGAACCTCCGTGATGATATTGATGACACTAATACTTGGAACCTCACGGCTAGTGGTGATTACATACCTCCACTTCGGCTTACAAGACGCAATTCTTTGGGGCCACTCACTCGTGAATGAACAAGGTGATTTAGAAGGTTTGGGCACCACGGAAAATCAAATTCTTCTCTTGGTTGGCGTTTCAAAATAGGATTTGGACAGTGAACCGTCATACAAAATGTGGGTGGACGAATAGCGGGCTTTGTCCTCTTTGCAAGCAAACTCAAGGGACGGCGGCGCATCTCTTTTTTAAATGTTGTCTCTCCAAAAGGCTTTGGGGATGATCAACGAGTGGCTCAAACTTGCTTTTTCTTCCCATCTCCGAGTGGTCAACGGATATCTCCATCAACTCTTTGTAGTCTTTGATGTCATATGAGCACGTTCCAAACCGCAAGGCGAAGGCGTCCCTCATCATGCTCACTAGTTGGACTATTTGGAATGAGAGAAATGCGAGGGTGTTCCGCACCAAGTCATTGCCTACGACTATCCTTCTCAACACCATTAAAACCGAGGCAATGATTTGGGCCTCGGCGGGGGCTAAGCATTTGAGTGTTGTAATATTGCGAGAGTAGTCCCTTTTTATACCCTTTTACTTTATTGTCAAAACTCTCTCTAATTTAATTGAAAGAGGCAAATCTTTTGCCTCCGTTTCTAAAATAACTAGCAATGTCGCCCTGCCACCTCGCCTTCACCATGAAAATGGATCGGGTCTCCAAGCACACCCGGAGGCCCCCACGACTCATGTGGGAACCAAGGAGCTGCTGGGGTCTAAATTTTTTCTAATAAAGCTGACACATGTCATTGTTATTTCTACGAAAAAACTTCTCTAAACTATCCCGGTTCGTGTGTTAATTTGAGCAGGTACAATAAGCCTAGTCAGCAGGCTATAAGTCATACCACATCAGCAAAAATCTTAGCTTAGGGAAGAGAAGGTGAGTGAGAGAAGCTAGTCGGCTCTTCAGCAATCGCCCGCTCCAGCGCTAGAACCAAGACGCTGCCGGCCGCATGCAGCCGAGTGCCGGCGCTTGAGTGAGCTGCATGCATTGAATGCATGTCCGCTTGAGTCTTGCATGCAGCATAGCTTTGGTAGCATTCAATTAATTAAATATTTAGTAAAGCCAATCTAACATCCCACCTATTGTATTAGTAGTTGTTTTAGATGACTTTAGGTGACATGGCATGGGCTTATAGCCAGCAGCCGGTTATGTTATTGTTCTTGCTCTTTGGCCACTAGAAGCCTGCAACGTCGTCCGAGACTAGCTCAATGGAAGCATGTTGATGAAAGAATACAAAAAAGATTGAGTAGTTGGAAAGGAAATTATTATCCCTGGGTGGTAGGTTGGTTCTCATAAATTAAGTACTTACCAATATGGTGTTGTATATGATATCCTTCTTTCAATTACCAAAGCGAGTCTTGCATCAATTGGATTACTTTCGATCTAGATTCTTTTGGCAAGGAGATAATGAAAAAAAGAAATATCGGCTGGCAAAATGGGATGTAGTGTGCCGCCCTAAGGACCAAGGCGGTCTTGGGATTCATGACCTCAAGGTTAAGAATAGATCCCTTCTCGGTAAATGGCTGTTTAAGCTACTAACCGAAGATGGGGTGTGGCAAACTCTTCTTCAGAGGAAATACATAGGCTCAAGTGCGCTATCACAGGTTTCTTGGAAACCAGGTGATTCGCATTTTTGGGCTGGCCTAATGGCGACAAAGAATTTCTTCTTCCCATACGGTTCTTTCTCCATTAAGGATGGGTCGGAGATAAGGTTCTGGGAGGATAGGTGGTTGGGTACTACCTTGCTCCGAGAACAATATTCAGCCTTATACAATATAGTCCTTGGACGTCACAAGAGCGATACGTTTGCTCAAGTGTTGGTAAATAATACTCCAACTGTGACGTTCAGAAGAGATCTTATTGGTCCCAGGCTGGCGGCGCGGTACGAGCTGCTACAGTGCCTAGCTACCGTCAATTTGACACAAGGGTCTGATGAGTTTCAGTGGAATTTACGCAATAACGGTAAATTCTCAGTGGACTCTATGTATACAGCACTAATCCAGGCAGAAGTGCCGGTTGATAACAATAAGAAAATCTGGAAGATGAAGATTCCACTAAAAAATAAAGTTTTTGCGTGGTACCTTCGTCGAGTAGTTACTCTTACAAAAGATAACCTTGCAAAACGCAAATGGCATGGAAGTAAACAGTGTGTCTTCTGTCATAAAGACGAGACGATCAAACACTTATTCTTCGAGTGCAAGTTTGCTAGTTCTAAATGGTCCATCATCCAGATAGATTCTACTATATACCCACCCAAAAGCATTGCTAATATTTTTGGCAATTGGTTGAATGGGGTGGATAATAGGTTCAAACAACTTATTAGGGTGGGAGCGCTTGCCGTAATATGGTCGCTTTGGCTATGCAGAAATGAAAAGGTTTTTAATGATAAAAATTGTTCTCTTATGCAGGTTATCTATAGGACTACTGCTACTCTCCGTTCGTGGTCTCGGTTGCAACGTGTGGGGCATCGAGACCTGTTTATGGAGGTGTGTACCAGACTGGAGGATATGGCGAGGGACTTTTTATCCCAACATGGATGGCAGCATAATTTGCGGATTGGCCCTCCATCACCATATGTGTTCTTACAATTTCTCATTATGATATGTAATTCGCCTTTTTATGTTTCGAACTTCAGACTTGTTTCGGCTGTGTGCATCTTGGTTATGCAGAGGCTGGGTGTAATACTTAAACCTTTTAAGTAATAAAGCTCCATTTATCTTTAAAAAAAAACGTCGTCCGAGACCTCAAAGTAGGGATCAAACTATCGAAGCTCTGGATGTGTGCCTTGCCCCATCCCACGCTAGCGTGCTTCGTCCATCCCCTGCAGCATTCCGCTCGACCGGCGACCCATCGTTCTTTCCCCTGCCTTGCCTAGCACTGGCTAGCAGTCTAGCACCACCCATGCTTCCCGGTGCACTCGGGCGTGAAGGAAGCAAAAACAATTTGAATCGATTGGTCGTATACACACGGACAACTCCATCGCCACGCGAGATGAGCACCACAAGCTTGTTGTGCGCGTCGTGCGTCCCATTGATGGCCCACCACCCGATCGCCTTCTTTCTTCTTCCATGTGGGTGTGTTCACCTCGAGGCCGGGCCCGATGTCATTGTTCGGTCCATCTCGACCTCTAGGCCTTCACGATGACATCATCGCACGAGGAGAATATGAACCACTCCTAGCACAATATTTTCAAAAAAAAAAACTACTACTCCTGTCCATTAAAAATTGGTTATATTTAGAAACGATGGTAGCGTTTATAAACTGAATTGTTCATTAAAACCCCTTATTGGTGGGACCCCTGTCCAATTTGAGGGCCAAAATTGGACGTTACATCCAGTTTCATGATTAGTTGCAAAACTGCTCCCACACGCACTGGTGGAGCGTGAACAAATCACAAGAGGGGGCACGATCCATTAAAAACACAAAATAAGCATAAAAAGGGAGACAAATCATAGAACAAGTGAACTTATATTGTGAGATAGGAATGTCATGATGATTTATCGATATCTTCACCATAATGGTTCGAATATATCTGGACATTGGAGAAGACCAAAAGACAACAAAATATGACCACTAACTAGCTACAGCCTACTGCCTACAGAAATCCTCTTCGGTTCTTCTTAGCTTTGAACTCAGCAATCACATCATCATAGCTAATTTTCAAAGCGATCTCCCTTTCTATTTGTACCAGCATGCTATCTGCAAGATAATCATCTTCCATCCTATTACGCAGCCTCGACTTGATAATTTTCAAATTGGAAAAGGCATCGTTGGTTCTGTACTTCTGTTGTTCTGTTCGTTCTCTGCATGGTAGAATTGGGGAAGAGACTTGCTAACGGGCTGGGCCAAAATACATAGTAATTTGTTTATCAAATTGTGAAGGGCGGGGGGGGGGGGGGGGGGGGGGGGGGGGGGAGGGGGGTCGCAGCCCACTTTGGCCCCAACGACGCTCCACCAGTACCCACACGTCCAATTGTGTGGTTGCAGTTGGTTACAAGTACTGTGCGTGGTAAGTTGTTGTATTTTTTTTAGAAGCACGGTATAAACAAACGCTCACATATATAAGCATATATACTCATCCCTATGAACGTATATATGCACACCCTACATCTATGAGTACCTTCAAAAAGCTGGACCGGCGGGTCGTTTTTGAGATTGACAAAATCACCATAAACTCATGTATGTCCTAATAAAAACACCAGTGTTAAATTTTGGATTAGAACCCTGATATGATGGGTATAACCATCCTTCTAATCATCTAAGTTGTTGGGTTCTCTCGTAAGTTTTTGTATGTCTAGTGTAATTACATCTATTTTTTAGTATTTTGAGAGGAGGTTTCGTGCTCCCGAGCTCTAGTGATGATGATGTTTAAAAAAAATCGGAAAAAAATATTTACGAGCTTTAGCCAATGGTGAAAAATTAACTTCAAATACTTTATATTCGGGGCTATACAGAAAATGACAACAGTGTGAACCTGAATATGCATATTTCAAATTTTCTCCTTTTTGTGGAGCGCATAATACAAAGTATTTGAAGTTGCTTTTTTACACGTTTGTGCGATAATCACTGGCTACATCCACGGTTTTTTCACATTGTTTTGAAACTTAAAAAATAGGTTTTTCATTTAAAAAAAATATTAGGATCACTGCTGGGAGGCAAAGACAGGCAAAATTGACAAAACTGACCTATGTGGCGCAAAAAATTCACGAAATGACCTATGGGCCAAAAAATTTCACCGAACTAACCTATTTTTGCCGCGCCATCCTCCGTGGCGCTGCCTCCCATGTGGCCGCGCCGTGCTGCGTGGCGCTGCTTACCTGCCAGCGTGGCGTAGTGGGCCCTGGCCGTGGCTGTGCAGCGCCACGGACGGTGGCGCTGCTCTCGTGGTGGCCGCGCCGCGGCCCAAGGCGCGGCTCGCCTAGGGTTTGTAAGGCGCCAAGGCCCGCCCGAGCCCGACCCAGCCACACTTGCCTCTCCCCTTTCCCCTTTCTCTCGTGGCGCGGCGGCGACTGGCGGTTGCGGCGGGAGGCACCAGAGGCGGTGCTCGGCGGCGGCTCGGCGGCGGTGCTCGGCGGCGGCGGTGCTCCGTGGCCCCCCCTCTCAGGTTAGCTCCCCTTCCCCTTCCCCCGCGGCGATTCGAATCCCTCACTGTTTATTTCCATGTGCAAATTCCGACTGTCTACGACTATTTAGTTATAATGTTAACACTCTCATGTCAAATTATAGGCTTTACTTAATTGTTGTGTTCTATGTTACCCTATTTAATTGATGTTGGAATCCCTTGTGTAGGATGGCTCTCTTAGATCCTCACTATGACGTTAGACACCGTGCGATGTTCTCTGCCGACAAGAAGGAGGTAATTGAACATATATGTATGTATGTGTATTGGGGTGGTAGACATGGACTGATAAATGTTTTATGTGTGCAGGTTCTTCAACCTCTCCGACTAAGGACTCACTCGGTGTCCTCAAATAAGTTGCCGTACGATGAGCGGTACACGGAGTTCATCGAGCCAACTGGGCTCCTCCCGTTCATCCATATGGTGACCCGGTCGACACAACCTATGAACCCTTCGGCGATCACGGCGCTTGTCGATCGATGGAGGCCGGAGACGCACAGTTTTCACCTCCGTACCGGGGAGATGACGGTCACTCTTCAGGACATGTCTATGATACTCGCACTCCCGATTGAGGGGCAGCCAATGTGCATGGACACGAAACTTGACGACTGGCGCGGGCAGATGGAAGAAATGATTGGGAAGTGTCCTCCGGAAAGGTTCAACACTGCCGGGGAGAAATTAAGGCCATCTGCCGGAGCTACTTTCACTTGGATCCAAGAGAACTTCAAAGAGAAATTGCCGGAGGATGCCCCCAAGGAGCAGGTGGAGCAGTACGCTCGTGTCTATGTGTGGTATATTATCACGCGGACTCTCTTTCCTGACGGTAGTGGGACAACCGCCAAGTGGTTATGGCTGAAGATGTTATCCAATATGAAGACTAAATGGAGTTGGGGTTCGGCGGCATTGGCCTTCTTGTACCGTCAGGTAATCCAATTTTTCAACGTCCCTATAAGTGAAGAATGCATGCTTTTAGTAGCTTTTAGTAGCAAGTGTTTATGGCTGAAGGAGGTAACCAATTATGTGCCTTCATTTGCAGTTGGACGAGGCTTGTTGTAGGATTGGAGGTCAGGCTAACATTGGTGGTCCGTTACTTCTTCTGTCAGTATGGAGCTGGTGTCGCTTCCCTGTTGGACGACCCAAGTGCAGAAAACACACAGACTATGGAGATAATGGCATGTCCGTGCGGCAACCAACCTGGGCTTACATGTACGACGAGGCAATTGTTCCCACTGGTGACCCTATAGCGGGGTATGGAAGATACATGAGCGAGTTTGACAACTTAACCCCGGAGCAGGTAAAATGACCATCTAATTCTCACAATGCTTGTTGTCCACTTGTAGTGCAGTATCATGTAGTGTTGACACGAATGTGAACTGATGTAGGTGGACTGGGAGCCATATGGGACCGGAGAGGATGTGGGCTACAATTCTCAATTTAGAATTAACCCAGCGTGCGTGGCTGAGCGGACACTTTGGAATATCCGAGTCCCGTTGGTATGCATGTGGATTGTTGAGCATCACATGCCGCAACGGGTCATGAGACAATTTGGGTTGAGACAGGAGTGCCCGCCGGCACACAAGGACACTGACATTGTGCTCCATGGGTAAGATAATTGTGCATAAGTGTTTTCATATTATCTTGCATTTACTTATGGTTTTGACATTGTGCTTCCATCGTACGCAGATACCCCGGTAATAAGCATAAAACAGACTGGGACAAGACCCACAAGACACATATCGCCAAGTTTGTCCAGCGAGTGAAGGAGGCGATAAAAGCTAAAGTTGTCGCCGGGCAACCCCATGATGAGGAGGCTTTCAACGTGTACCTCCGCTGGTTTTTGTCCAACTATCGTGTGCAAGTCCTTCCCGATGCTTATGCGGAAGATATTTTGGAAGAGCCATTGGAATATGAGCAGATCGCAACCCAGGAGTACAACTGGCAGACAAGGCAAGGGCACCAAGCTGCGCATGGTCGGCTACTCAACTATGTGGTAAGAAAATAGCTGTCTAACGCTCCCTTCGATCCCTCACTTATTAGCTAAATTTGTTCATTACCGTCGAATGACAGCGCAACGAGATTCAGAAGGTGGCGGGTGAACATGAGGAAACATTGCAGTCTATCACTGGTCCTGAAGAGGGGTATGACATATTGCGACAATTTGTTAAGGTTTGAGCTCACACACTTATAAACTCGTAGGCATTTGGGGTAGTTTTCAACATTTTTTGCTATTGCAGCGTGCTGGGCAGAGGCTTCGCCGGTTAAGCAACGTGCTCGGATGTCGTGACCCGGAGATAGTTTCTCCGACCAATTCAGGATCTCAGTCACGGTCAGACCGGGTTGATGAGAGCCGCGGCAGCAGTGCTGAGGATGAGGGAGAGGTATGCCATTGGTACACAACACTATTTTGTTTTCATTTCAAGAATAAAAATTGTAAACACTAACTTGAGTCCTTCTTGAAGGCACAACTTGATGAGAACACACCATTCAACACTATCATCGCTGAAAAGCGAGTGCAGAGACGGTCCGTTATCAAGCTCAAGCCAAGGAATAAGGAAGTTCTGGATCCTCGCGGTGACAAGTTCTCACCGGACCTAGTTAGGAAGAAGCCAGTGAAGAAGACGAGGGCAAGGAAACCTGCAATTGTCGAGTCCGATTCCGAGGACATGTTTGAAGATCCACCATATGAGGACACACCGTTGGAAGAGCAGTTCATCTACCAACAGCGGGAGAAGATTCCTCCAAAGAGGGGAGGAAAAGTAAGCAAGCGTGGAAAGAAGTAAAGTTGTTCTTGTATGCTGTAGGTGAACTTGACATTTTAGTCGTGTTTGTGTGACCAATGTGATGGACATTTGTTTGTTTGTAGTGAGACCTAAGTGCGCACGTTTTATTTTGTTGACAATGGAAGTATTGGTGGTACGAATGAAGTTGTCTTGTGTCATGTTGTGCTGTAAATTATTTTTGCTCTTGTGACCTAAGTGCGTGGCGCTGCCAAACCGAGCCGGAAACAACAGAGAGGAACTGGAAGTGGCAGCGCCATGAGGCTTGGCGCGGCTTCCCATCGAGCAGCGCCATGAGCCGTGGCGCGGCATACCAGGCAACGCCGTCGTCGGTGGCGCTGCCAAACCAAGGCGGAAGCAACAGAGAGGAACTGGAAGTGGCAGCGCCATGAGGCTTGGCGCGGCTTCCCATTGAGCAGCGCCATGGGCAGTGGCGCGGCTTAACCAGACCTTGCAATTTTTCTGCAAAAGTTGACAACAATCACTTCAGAAAAGACAGGCAACAACAACAGATATCATAACAAAATTATTCCCTCACCAATGACATCGAACTCACACAAATTACGAGGTTCATAGTGCAATATAACAATGACGAGGTTCAAAGTGCCTTACAACAATGACATCAAACTAACACAAATAAGGAGGTTCTTAGTGCATTACAACAACAAAGAGGTTCGACAGAACATAATGGGCCAGCTTATGAGAACATGACAACAAATCACGGGCTTCGTTCATACTGAGTGAAGAAAGCTGGCTCCCCCTTCGCCAACTTCTTCGTAGCTTCTGCCATCACCTCTTCCTTGTCCCTCCACGCACGGGCGAGTTGTACCAACTCCTTGTCGAAGCCTTCACGGCGCTTCTTCATCGCTTCTTCTTTGGCTCTTTCCTCCCTTATGACTTCAGCTTCCTTTGCTATCTTGTCCAACATCCGCTCATTCTCATGCTTTCTCTTGTAGTACTTCTCTATGTTGCGAATCCTCTGCTTCTCCTTCTCTATCTTGGCCAACCTTTCACGTTCTTTTGCCTCCTCTTCACGCCGCTTGCGCTCCCTCAGTCTCTTGTTCTTTCCTCCCAAAATAAACGATCTTCCTCCGCTTCTTTCTCCTCTTGCTTCTTCCTCCGTTCATTCTCTTCACCCTATCCACAGCCTCCTCCCACACTCCCGGACTCTCACGCTCCTCTTCATCGGCCCCCTCCCACGCCGCCTTCCCCTTGTTGGGTTGAGTTGACATACCTGAAAGAATACTAGAAATGTTAGTGATAACAATATAGCAATACGAAAGCATAGCGGGTAAATACAATATAGCAATACTAGAAATGTTAGTAATGAAACGTACGGGTTCGGTCCATGTAGGTATCCTAAAATGCTAGTACGACGTCCACCACGCCCACGACCGCGAGATGTAAGCCCTAAGTGGACGTGTCTGCGACCCCTCGGAGCCCTTGGGGCACTTGAAGCCCTTGATGCCCTCGGGCACTTGGAGCCCTTGCCGTTTGTTGATTTGCACTAGCCCTTGCCGTTTGTTGATTTTCACTAGCTGTTGCCGTTTGTTGGTTTGCACTAGCCCTTGGACTATGTTGGCTCGGCGGTTGTTGACTTGTGCTTGCGGCGTTGCCTTCGACTTCTTTCCGTCTGTACATTTCCTTTTGTTGTGACCCTCTGCATTACACTTTCCACAATGAGAAGGAACACGAGGCTCTTGAAATAAAGTGTTGCCCGTAGGACCCCATCTATCCATATCTCCATGGAACCGCTTTGTCTTTCTTCTGCCACGTTTACCCACCTTCCATGCCGGATTTGGCCATACTTGGACTCCATGATACTCGGGCCATTGTGATTGGTCCAAGTACGGCGAAAACCTAGGGGCCCATGTCTTTTTGGTTGTTTCAAGTGAGAACTCATGCTCCCGAACGGTGAGCGGGTGGTTAAAATTGACACATCTAATCCGTGACGCCACGAGCAAGTGTGAGCAAGCCAGATGAAGCAACGAAGGCCTTCTGCATGAGCACTCACAGGTCTTTAGCGCCACCTTGCAGGACCGGCCTCCGTGTTGGACACCACCTTGTGTAGTGCCTCCCGGCTCTTTCACTTCGTATATCCACTGAACATTGTCAAAGCAAGTAGCTGTTAGGCAGTCCGCCTTCTTCGACTGATAATCCCTGAACTCGATAACCTTCTTTGGGTACTCCAGCATTTGCGCAATCTCCTTCTCAGTTTTCTCGGAGTACTTCTGGAAGTAAACATTGAGCTTGTCAAATGTGTATTGCACTATTGCTGTGACGGGCAGTGCACGGACACCCTTCAGGACTTTATTGAAACATTCAGCCATGTTGTTTGTCATTTGTCCGTACCTCCGCCCATCCTCATCAAAAGCCCGTGCCCACTTTGAGTTAAGCTGAATGTGCCTCTGAAGAAACTCTTGACCACCGGCGTTAAGGCTTTTGTGCGCCACCAACCTGTTGAACAGGAATGCAAAGCGGGCCTCTTTGTAAGCAAGGCAACAATCTTGCAGATCATCGGACAACTCCTTGCTGCCACATGCCCTATAGAAGTTAGCACAGAAATGCCTCATGCACCATCTGTGGTGCACGCGAGCATGCCCGGGGATGTCAATTTCCACCGCATTGAGAATTCCTTGATGACGATCCGAGATGACGCAGACTTCCCTTGTAGCGGGTATAACCCTGGTTCTCAATAGATGGAAAAACCATTCCCAATTATCATTGTTCTCTATCTCTACCAAAGCAAATGCCAAAGGCATCAAACGGTTGTTCGCATCGTTCGCTATTGCCACCAAGAGTGTTCCCTTATATTGCCCGGTCAAGAAGGTGCCATCGACTGCGATCACATGCCTGCAATGTTCGAAGGCCTGAATGCATTGCTCAAAAGCCCAGAAAGCACGGTGAAATACTCTCACCCTTTTACCGTCGTTCTCTATCCACATTCCGCTAGCAGCCTCCACCACATGTACCATGCCCGGGTTAGCATTAGCCATCGCTAACAACAATCTGGGGATTCGGTTGTATGCTTCCGCCCAATCACCGTACAACATCTTGAATGCGGTTTGTTTGGCCTTCCATGCCTTTCCGTACTTCACGTCGTAGTTGAAGCGAGATTTCACCGTATCCTGAATATTCTTAACGGTCATGGTTGGGAGTGATGATATCTCCATCGATAGCTTGTAGGCGAGGAAGTGCTGTGTCAGTTGACGGTGATCTTTCTTCGCATCCTGGCCATCAAGCTTCTTCCCTTTGCACCTATGAGTTGATACGCAGCTAACTATTTTCCAAGAAGGGCCTCCCTTAACCGGTCTAGCACGAACAATCCATGGGCATCCCTTCTGTTCACATATCACCGTGTACCGCGTGTCCTTGTCCGAGTGAAACACCGTGTACGGGCGATGATGCTTCACAGAGTACTCCTTGATCCATACCTTCAGTTCCACCAAACTCTCAAACGTCAACCCCTTAACTATCCCATCATCATCGTCACGGTACGACATTGGCCTAGCTCCGAGAACTAAACTTGTCCCACCATCAACCACTGCTTCATCCGCAAGGCTAAAATCACGGAACAATGGTATCCGAAGGTCATGTCCAGTTGCTTCCTTGAATATGTTGGCTCTTTCAACTTCCTTGGCCGTGAAACCATCCTCATCAATATCTTCAAGCGGTCCCTCATCATCAGAGTCTGATGCGTAACATCGGGAATAAGGGAGGCCAGGGTCCATATTCTCTTGGGTCAAATATGTGTCCAAATCACCAACATTGTTGTTGTTCAGCTCCACTCCATCCCGATCATCCTCGTGGTCAGAGTTCTCTGTCAAGTTTGCATCATCATGCGCAATGTAAGCATCGGGGATTTCCTCTTGGCTAATAGGTGGTGGACTTCTTCGATGAACCGGCGAGGGAGGACGCCGGTTAAGGTCAAGGTCTAAACTGGAATCAACCTTCTTGGTCGCGAACAACTCTAGAGCCTTGTCTTGCGACTCCGCAACTGTCTCCTTGTAAGCAATCCACCGTTGCTCCGAGTTGATACGCATTGTCTTCCAACGAATGTGCATGCCAAACCCCACATTGTGTCTACCCTCCAACTCCACAACAACACTTGCCTCTTTCCAATTCAACTCATCCCTCACCCCTTCCAAAACCTCCGCATAGCTCGGACTCCGTTCAAACACTATGTCACGCTCATCCGGGTCCGGCTCTATGCTCCCTCTCAAAAAAGCGTCCTTGTCCATATGATGCACATGAACAATTCTCGCCATTCCTAAAATAATATCAACAACAAACCATGAACAATTGTTGCCATACCTCCAAAATCTCCTAACCCTAACCCACCAATCTTAACAACTATGCTTCATGTTCATCACACAAACTAACATTTTAGCACTAGACACACAAATATGCCAAAACAACATGAATGAATCAAAAGAATTTAGGTGACAAAATATTTCTAGGGTTTCCAAGATTTGAGCACTAGACACACCAAATCCATGGATGAAAACAAAGGTAACAAGGGAGAGCACCTCTAGGAACTTGGGGAGCTCCGAATCCACGGAGGAAAGCTTGAAGGGGAGGAGGGGGAGGAGGAGCTCCGGTCGCCGCCGCCCTGTGTGTGAGCTAAGTGAGGAACGAGGGGGAGAAGTGTGTGCCTGGGTCGGGCTGGGGGCGGCCCGGGCGACTAAGTAACAGCAAGCCGCGCCACAAGCCGCGGCGCCGCACTTACCGGCCTAGGGGGCCACTACGCCACGCTGGCAGGGAGGCAGCGCCATGGCGCACGGCGCGGCCACATGGGAGGCAGCGCCACGGAGGATGGCGCGGCAAAAATAGGTTAGTTCAGTGAAATTTTTTGGCCCATAGGTCATTTCGTGAATTTTTTGCGCCACATAGGTCAGTTTTGTCAATTTTGCCGCAAAGACACTTCCTGTATTTTTCATCCATGTTCCACAAATAGAGCACTTCAAGAAAGCAAAAAAAAATCATCGGAATAATTCCTTTCCCTGTTTAGTCACCGCCACGAACTCTCTCTCACACACACTGACGCTGACATTCGGGCCCACACGTCCAATGAGCTAGCCTAGAGAAGGCAGGAGAGAATCCAGAAGCTTCCCGAGGCATACGGAAGGAGCACGTGCGTACACTCCGCGGGGCTGAATAAAAGAGTCAAAAATTGGAGCGCCCCCATACGATCCATCCGGCACGGGCACGAATTCCGGCGACCCTCTCTCCTCCGGGGAAGAACCTTCTCGAGCCTCCGAGAAGCGGAGAGCGTCCTCGCTCCGATTCGCCCCCTCACCGAGAGATCTGTAGCGAGCGAGGGTAGATCCACCGATGGAGGAGACGGCGGCGGCGACGGTGACGGAGAACGCGCCCGTGGCGGCGGCGACGGAGGAGAAATCGTCGTACCGGTACTGGGTTCGGCAGGCCACGGACCAAGCCGCGCCTGCCCCCGTCCCCCGCAAGCTCGATGCCGCCGCCGCCGCTGCCGCCAACGGCACCGGCAACACGACGGCGGCTCTCGCTCCGTCTGGAATCAGGTCAGGTCACTCTCAGCTTAACTCTGTCCCTGTGTCGTATTGGGTAGGAGATGCCCGCTAAGTTTATGATTTTTTTGCGATTGGGTAACTCCTGATGTTGTTCAGAAGGTTATGATCTGATATCTAGTATGTCTGTAATTGTTACTTTGGGTAATGTTGATTCAGAAATCCTATTTGATGGCTATGAATCAACTTTGTTGGCTTAGTATTGGCAAATCTGTATATTCGTTGCCTAACTGACGGGCGGGTCTGGCCGCCAGCATGGGCGGAGCTAGGATTTAGACATAGGGGGTGAGCGACGAGCCGACGAATATCCCTAGTGTACTGCAGTATATGAAGCTATCAAGGCTGAACCCAAATAGCATATCATTTGTTTGGCAATAAGAAAATAATCCAAAATAAATGATCTCAAACATAAAAAACGATACGGAAACACATATGTTTGGCTATTTTTCACATGTTTAAAAATAGATCTATTGTCACCATTCATCTATGTCGATCCAAATTTCAGAACCAGGACAAATTCGAGATTGAAGCAATTGGCGTAAAAAATGTTTCTATTTGTTTTTTAACTATCAAGGTCATATGGCTAAATAGAATCAAAGAAGAGCTACATCATATTAATGGAACTTCTTGTTGTGGGGGTATAAGGAGAACATATATATAGTTATTCCGTGTACACACCTTCACTAATAACACGAAGGTTTGGACGTGTGGCAAGCAAGCAACGATGATCAGCGGTGGCTGCTGTAATCGCTGCTGTCGCGGCCTCACAAGCCGCTAGTAAAGTCCAATGCCAACGTATTTTTTCTACAACGACCACTAGATTGAGAGGCAGAAGCAGGCATAATTCCTAGACTCATTTTCTGCGGATCCTAACTATCAGGGTCGAGGTTTGTTTTAAGGGGTGGGTTTTTACCATTGCAATTTTCTCAGCTTTTAATAATTTCTGAAAGTAAAATCCTCATGCGAAAATTGACTATTTTTATTTAATAAGCATAACTTGATGTTTCAAAATTTTGGTTTAGTTTTAATTAAACACAATTTGGATTTCAGAGTAGAAGTTCGCACTCAGAATATCCTTCTAGATTTTTTTCTATGGAGAAAATTACTTCCAAGAAGTCAATTCTAGGATTTTTTAAATAACTTTTTTATTTATTTCGGATTGAACTGGCCCAACTCCAGGCGGTCCATGTTTTTCCTTCTTTTTCTTTCCTTTCTACTTGGGTCTATTCACTTGGCCTAATCCCTCTTTTCTCTTTTCGATCCACCCGCATGAGCCGACTCATCTACCTAGGAGGAGGGCCCGACTAGTCGATCAGACCAAATGCTTGGGTTGTTTAAGGAAGCGTGCAAAAATTCTATTTTTCAAACATATATCTATTCAAACTCCCATATCTTGAGCTATTGTATTCTGAATGCAGTTCCGCTTCTTTCTACTTGTCCAAGTAGAACTATTCCACCGCTATCATAGAACCAAGCTCCTTCACGTCCAAAGTTAAAACCTCGAAAGCCTAGTTCCAATTTTGAATCACTGCTTTTTACTTTTGAAACCTTTGTTTGCCCGACGTCTACAACGAAGTTATTGATCTCCTCAAGGACATTTCATCTCGACAAACCCCATCAAATTTCATTCAACGTAGCCTTGAATTTGATATTCACATATTTCAGATCTCGCTCAGTAAAATGTTAATGTACTTGTGATTGCTTCACCAAATCCAAATTTCTTTTAACCATAGATAGATTTAGCATTGTCCCACAACTTTCAGAGTTGAAGTTTCTTGACTGGAGCATCTCTTCAGCCTCTCCAAGGCAGATCTACTTTAGAGACATCTGGTCCATGATCGGGTCTAAATTAGATTTCCTTGGGAGGCATATACGATGCTCAAGTCGAGAAACTTTCCATGAGGCTTGGCGCGGCTTCCCATCGAGCAGCGCCATGAGCCGTGGCGCGGCATACCAGGCAACGCCGTCGTCGGTGGCGCTGCCAAACCAAGGCGGAAGCAACAGAGAGGAACTGGAAGTGGCAGCGCCATGAGGCTTGGCGCGGCTTCCCATTGAGCAGCGCCATGGGCAGTGGCGCGGCTTAACCAGACCTTGCAATTTTTCTGCAAAAGTTGACAGCAATCACTTCAGAAAAGACAGGCAACAACAACAGATATCATAACAAAATTATTCCCTCACCAATGACATCGAACTCACACAAATTACGAGGTTCATAGTGCAATGTAACAATGACGAGGTTCAAAGTGCCTTACAACAATGACATCAAACTAACACAAATAAGGAGGTTCTTAGTGCATTACAACAACAAAGAGGTTCGACAGAACATAATGGGCCAGCTTATGAGAACATGACAACAAATCACGGGCTTCGTTCATACTGAGTGAAGAAAGCTGGCTCCCCCTTCGCCAACTTCTTCGTAGCTTCTGCCATCACCTCTTCCTTGTCCCTCCACGCACGGGCGAGTTGTACCAACTCCTTGTCGAAGCCTTCACGGCGCTTCTTCATCGCTTCTTCTTTGGCTCTTTCCTCCCTTATGACTTCAGCTTCCTTTGCTATCTTGTCCAACATCCGCTCATTCTCATGCTTTCTCTTGTAGTACTTATCTATGTCGCGAATCCTCTGCTTCTCCTTCTCTATCTTGGCCAACCTTTCACGTTCTTTTGCCTCCTCTTCACGCCGCTTGCGCTCCCTCACTCTCTTGTTCTGTTCCTCCCAAAATAAACGATCTTCCTCCGCTTCTTTCTCCTCTTGCTTCTTCCTCCGTTCATTCTTCTTCACCCTATCCACAGCCTCCTCCCACACTCCCGGACTCTCACGCTCCTCTTCATCGGCCCCCTCCCACGCCGCCTTCCCCTTGTTGGGTTGAGTTGACATACCTGAAAGAAAACTAGAAATGTTAGTGATAACAATATAGCAATACGAAAGCATAGCGGGTAAACACAATATAGCAATACTAGAAATGTTAGTAATGAAACGTACGGGTTCGGTCCATGTAGGTATCCTAAAATGCTAGTACGACGTCCACCACGCCCAGGACCGCGAGATGTAAGCCCTAAGTGGACGTGTCTCCGACCCCTCGGAGCCCTTGGGGCACTTGAAGCCCTTGATGCCCTCAGGGCACTTGGAGCCCTTGCCGTTTGTTGATTTGCACTAGCCCTTGCCGTTTGTTGATTTTCACTAGCTGTTGCCGTTTGTTGGTTTGCACTAGCCCTTGGACTATGTTGGCTCGGCGGTTGTTGACTTGTGCTTGCGGCGTTGCCTTCGACTTCTTTCCGTCTGTACATTTCCTTTTGTTGTGACCCTCTGCATTACACTTTCCACAATGAGAAGGAACACGAGGCTCTTGAAATAAAGTATTGCCCGTAGGACCCCATCTATCCATATCTCCATGGAACCGCTTTGTCTTTCTTCTGCCACGTTTACCCACCTTCCATGCCGGATTTGGCCATACTTGGACTCCATGATACTCGGGCCATTGTGATTGGTCCAAGTACGGCGAAAACCTAGGGGCCCATGTCTTTTTGGTTGTTTCAAGTGAGAACTCATGCTCCCGAACGGTGAGCGGGTGGTTAAAATTGACACATCTAATCCGTGACGCCACGAGCAAGTGTGAGCAAGCCAGATGAAGCAACGAAGGCCTTCTGCATGAGCACTCACAGGTCTTTAGCGCCACCTTGCAGGACCGGCCTCCGTGTTGGACACCACCTTGTGTAGTGCCTCCCGGCTCTTTCACTTCGTATATCCACTGAACATTGTCAAAGCAAGTAGCTGTTAGGCAGTCCGCCTTCTTCGACTGATAATCCCTGAAC
Source organism: Poa pratensis (assembly GCA_947311845.1). Lineage (NCBI taxonomy): Eukaryota > Viridiplantae > Streptophyta > Magnoliopsida > Poales > Poaceae > Poa > Poa pratensis. The sequence continues at coordinate 18,499,205 of CAMZMU010000034.1, read as the reverse complement.
TCGATAACCTTCTTTGGGTACTCCAGCATTTGCGCAATCTCCTTCTCAGTTTTCTCGGAGTACTTCTGGAAGTAAACATTGAGCTTGTCAAATGTGTATTGCACTATTGCTGTGACGGGCAGTGCACGGACACCCTTCAGGACTTTATTGAAACATTCAGCCATGTTGTTTGTCATTTGTCCGTACCTCCGCCCATCCTCATCAAAAGCCCGTGCCCACTTTGAGTTAAGCTGAATGTGCCTCTGAAGAAACTCTTGACCACCGGCGTTAAGGCTTTTGTGCGCCACCAACCTGTTGAACAGGAATGCAAAGCGGGCCTCTTTGTAAGCAAGGCAACAATCTTGCAGATCATCGGACAACTCCTTGCTGCCACATGCCCTATAGAAGTTAGCACAGAAATGCCTCATGCACCATCTGTGGTGCACGCGAGCATGCCCGGGGATGTCAATTTCCACCGCATTGAGAATTCCTTGATGACGATCCGAGATGACGCAGACTTCCCTTGTAGCGGGTATAACCCTGGTTCTCAATAGATGGAAAAACCATTCCCAATTATCATTGTTCTCTATCTCTACCAAAGCAAATGCCAAAGGCATCAAACGGTTGTTCGCATCGTTCGCTATTGCCACCAAGAGTGTTCCCTTATATTGCCCGGTCAAGAAGGTGCCATCGACTGCGATCACATGCCTGCAATGTTCGAAGGCCTGAATGCATTGCTCAAAGCCCAGAAAGCACGGTGAAATACTCTCACCCTTTTACCGTCGTTCTCTATCCACATTCCGCTAGCAGCCTCCACCACATGTACCATGCCCGGGTTAGCATTACCATCGCTAACAACAATCTGGGGATTCGGTTGTATGCTTCCGCCCAATCACCGTACAACATCTTGAATGCGGTTTGTTTGGCCTTCCATGCCTTTCCGTACTTCACGTCGTAGTTGAAGCGAGATTTCACCGTATCCTGAATATTCTTAACGGTCATGGTTGGGAGTGATGATATCTCCATCGATAGCTTGTAGGCGAGGAAGTGCTGTGTCAGTTGACGGTGATCTTTCTTCGCATCCTGGCCATCAAGCTTCTTCCCTTTGCACCTATGAGTTGATACGCAGCTAACTATTTTCCAAGAAGGGCCTCCCTTAACCGGTCTAGCACGAACAATCCATGGGCATCCCTTCTGTTCACATATCACCGTGTACCGCGTGTCCTTGTCCGAGTGAAACACCGTGTACGGGCGATGATGCTTCACAGAGTACTCCTTGATCCATACCTTCAGTTCCACCAAACTCTCAAACGTCAACCCCTTAACTATCCCATCATCATCGTCACGGTACGACATTGGCCTAGCTCCGAGAACTAAACTTGTCCCACCATCAACCACTGCTTCATCCGCAAGGCTAAAATCACGGAACAATGGTATCCGAAGGTCATGTCCAGTTGCTTCCTTGAATATGTTGGCTCTTTCAACTTCCTTGGCCGTGAAACCATCCTCATCAATATCTTCAAGCGGTCCCTCATCATCAGAGTCTGATGCGTAACATCGGGAATAAGGGAGGCCAGGGTCCATATTCTCTTGGGTCAAATATGTGTCCAAATCACCAACATTGTTGTTGTTCAGCTCCACTCCATCCCGATCATCCTCGTGGTCAGAGTTCTCTGTCAAGTTTGCATCATCATGCGCAATGTAAGCATCGGGGATTTCCTCTTGGCTAATAGGTGGTGGACTTCTTGATGAACCGGCGAGGGAGGACGCCGGTTAAGGTCAAGGTCTAAACTGGAATCAACCTTCTTGGTCGCGAACAACTCTAGAGCCTTGTCTTGCGACTCCGCAACTGTCTCCTTGTAAGCAATCCATCGTTGCTCCGAGTTGATACGCATTGTCTTCCAACGAATGTGCATGCCAAACCCCACATTGTGTCTACCCTCCAACTCCACAACAACACTTGCCTCTTTCCAATTCAACTCATCCCTCACCCCTTCCAAAACCTCCGCATAGCTCGGACTCCGTTCAAACACTATGTCACGCTCATCCGGGTCCGGCTCTATGCTCCCTCTCAAAAAAGCGTCCTTGTCCATATGATGCACATGAACAATTCTCGCCATTCCTAAAATAATATCAACAACAAACCATGAACAATTGTTGCCATACCTCCAAAATCTCCTAACCCTAACCCACCAATCTTAACAACTATGCTTCATGTTCATCACACAAACTAACATTTTAGCACTAGACACACAAATATGCCAAAACAACATGAATGAATCAAAAGAATTTAGGTGACAAAATATTTCTAGGGTTTCCAAGATTTGAGCACTAGACACACCAAATCCATGGATGAAAACAAAGGTAACAAGGGAGAGCACCTCTAGGAACTTGGGGAGCTCCGAATCCACGGAGGAAAGCTTGAAGGGGAGGGGGAGGAGGAGCTCCGGTCGCCGCCGCCCTGTGTGTGAGCTAAGTGAGGAACGAGGGGGAGAAGTGTGTGCCTGGGTCGGGCTGGGGGCGGCCGGGCGACTAAGTAACAGCAAGCCGCGCCACAAGCCGCGGCGCCGCACTTACCGGCCTAGGGGGCCACTACGCCACGCTGGCAGGGAGGCAGCGCCATGGCGCACGGCGCGGCCACATGGGAGGCAGCGCCACGGAGGATGGCGCGGCAAAAATAGGTTAGTTCAGTGAAATTTTTTGGCCCATAGGTCATTTCGTGAATTTTTTGCGCCACATAGGTCAGTTTTGTCAATTTTGCCGCAAAGACACTTCCTGTATTTTTCATCCATGTTCCACAAATAGAGCACTTCAAGAAAGCAAAAAAAAATCATCGGAATAATTCCTTTCCCTGTTTAGTCACCGCCACGAACTCTCTCTCACACACACTGACGCTGACATTCGGGCCCACACGTCCAATGAGCTAGCCTAGAGAAGGCAGGAGAGAATCCAGAAGCTTCCCGAGGCATACGGAAGGAGCACGTGCGTACACTCCGCGGGGCTGAATAAAAGAGTCAAAAATTGGAGCGCCCCCATACGATCCATCCGGCACGGGCACGAATTCCGGCGACCCTCTCTCCTCCGGGGAAGAACCTTCTCGAGCCTCCGAGAAGCGGAGAGCGTCCTCGCTCCGATTCGCCCCCTCACCGAGAGATCTGTAGCGAGCGAGGGTAGATCCACCGATGGAGGAGACGGCGGCGGCGACGGTGACGGAGAACGCGCCCGTGGCGGCGGCGACGGAGGAGAAATCGTCGTACCGGTACTGGGTTCGGCAGGCCACGGACCAAGCCGCGCCTGCCCCCGTCCCCCGCAAGCTCGATGCCGCCGCCGCCGCTGCCGCCAACGGCACCGGCAACGCGACGGCGGCTCTCGGCTCCGTCTGGAATCAGGTCAGGTCACTCTCAGCTTAACTCTGTCCCTGTGTCGTATTGGGTAGGAGATGCCCGCTAAGTTTATGATTTTTTTGCGATTGGGTAACTCCTGATGTTGTTCAGAAGGTTATGATCTGATATCTAGTATGTCTGTAATTGTTACTTTGGGTAATGTTGATTCAGAAATCCTATTTGATGGCTATGAATCAACTTTGTCGGCTTAGTATTGGCAAATCTGTATATTCGTTGCCTAACTGACGGGCGGGTCTGGCCGCCAGCATGGGCGGAGCTAGGATTTAGACATAGGGGGTGAGCGACGAGCCGACGAATATCCCTAGTGTACTGCAGTATATGAAGCTATCAAGGCTGAACCCAAATAGCATATCATTTGTTTGGCAATAAGAAAATAATCCAAAATAAATGATCTCAAACATAAAAAACGATACGGAAACACATATGTTTGGCTATTTTTCACATGTTTAAAAATAGATCTATTGTCACCATTCATCTATGTCGATCCAAATTTCAGAACCAGGACAAATTCGAGATTGAAGCAATTGGCGTAAAAAATGTTTCTATTTGTTTTTTAACTATCAAGGTCATATGGCTAAATAGAATCAAAGAAGAGCTACATCATATTAATGGAACTTCTTGTTGTGGGGGTATAAGGAGAACATATATATAGTTATTCCGTGTACACACCTTCACTAATAACACGAAGGTTTGGACGTGTGGCAAGCAAGCAACGATGATCAGCGGTGGCTGCTGTAATCGCTGCTGTCGCGGCCTCACAAGCCGCTAGTAAAGTCCAATGCCAACGTATTTTTTCTACAACGACCACTAGATTGAGAGGCAGAAGCAGGCATAATTCCTAGACTCATTTTCTGCGGATCCTAACTATCAGGGTCGAGGTTTGTTTTAAGGGGTGGGTTTTTACCATTGCAATTTTCTCAGCTTTTAATAATTTCTGAAAGTAAAATCCTCATGCGAAAATTGACTATTTTTATTTAATAAGCATAACTTGATGTTTCAAAATTTTGGTTTAGTTTTAATTAAACACAATTTGGATTTCAGAGTAGAAGTTCGCACTCAGAATATCCTTCTAGATTTTTTCTATGGAGAAAATTACTTCCAAGAAGTCAATTCTAGGATTTTTAAATAACTTTTTATTTATTTCGGATTGAACTGGCCCAACTCCAGGCGGTCCATGTTTTTCCTTCTTTTTCTTTCCTTTCTACTTGGGTCTATTCACTTGGCCTAATCCCTCTTTTCTCTTTTCGATCCACCCGCATGAGCCGACTCATTACCTAGGAGGAGGGCCCGACTAGTCGATCAGACCAAATGCTTGGGTTGTTTAAGGAAGCGTGCAAAAATTCTATTTTTCAAACATATATCTATTCAAACTCCCATATCTTGAGCTATTGTATTCTGAATGCAGTTCCGCTTCTTTCTACTTGTCCAAGTAGAACTATTCCACCGCTATCATAGAACCAAGCTCCTTCACGTCCAAAGTTAAAACCTCGAAAGCCTAGTTCCAATTTTGAATCACTGCTTTTTACTTTTGAAACCTTTGTTTGCCCGACGTCTACAACGAAGTTATTGATCTCCTCAAGGACATTTCATCTCGACAAACCCCATCAAATTTCATTCAACGTAGCCTTGAATTTGATATTCACATATTTCAGATCTCGCTCAGTAAAATGTTAATGTACTTGTGATTGCTTCACCAAATCCAAATTTCTTTTAACCATAGATAGATTTAGCATTGTCCCACAACTTTCAGAGTTGAAGTTTCTTGACTGGAGCATCTCTTCAGCCTCTCCAAGGCAGATCTACTTTAGAGACATCTGGTCCATGATCGGGTCTAAATTAGATTTCCTTGGGAGGCATATACGATGCTCAAGTCGAGAAACTTTCCATATGAAAGGTGTGGGGGAATTGGATAGAATTGTCTACGGTTAAAGGAATATCGATTTGGTGGAGTGAGCACGGAGTAGATGTAAGATTTATTTTGGGATCTGAAGTATGAGAATACGAAATTCGATGGCTGTAGTGGATTAAACTTGATGAGGTTTGTCGAGATGGAATGACCTTGAGGAGATCTACAACCTCGCTATAGGTCCAAGTAGGTCCTAAATAAAAGGAAATGCTTTTCTCCTTAGACAATCCTGAATTGTCTGAAGTGATTTAATCTAGAAGGATATTTTGAGTGGGGACTTCTCCCCTAAAATCCAAACATTCAAATATATCATTTAAATTGTATTTATTTCAAATTAAAAACTAAATTCGTAAAACATCAAGCTAAGCTTATTTAATGATAGTAACAGGGTTTTATTTTCATAAGTTTTTAAAAAGCCGAGAAAATTGGGATGTTGCAAACCTTACCCCGTTGATGCGAATCTTGACCTGTGATTTACCCTCCGTAGAAAATAGGTCTCGGAATTTTTGCCTTCAGGTACTTTCTGACTTTGCGTGACACTAGTGTACTTGCAGAAACATACTTGGACAGGCAGATCCGTTCACGATTGGGTATTAAGATGGGCTATTTTAGTTGATTGATGGGCCTCGGTGTATGCACAACTACATAACATTGGCCTTACATATTATGATTAGGAAATTACTTACGGCTATTAGCTCGTACATATGAGTGGCCCTCCCAACACCAGCCTCGTTGCATTGCCTTGCCCTGGACCGGTCCCTGTTGCATTGCCTTGCCCTGGACCGGTCCCTGCCGCTTCCTCGGCTGGACCGGCGCCCTTGTCCGTCTCCATTAAACCCCTATCCCTTCTTCTCTGGTGTCAACCATCACACCCCCAACCCTATGTCTATTCCTCGTTGTTCGCGCAGCGGTAGGCAGCTGCGGCCGACCTCTAGCTCAGTCCTGGCTCTTGGTCGTTGGTGTCGCCATGGCCAGTCGCGTCGGTGCTGACTTCAGCTCATTTTATGGGCGTCCATGGCGAGAGAAAGAGTGAGAGGGAGGAGATCTGCAATGGTGAGTGAGATAGAGGGAACCGCAAGAGAAGAGATGAGATCGAGGGAGAAGAAAGGATAAGGGAGAGTGTCTACTGCCCCTGCACGTTTCTTGGGCATGCACTAGAGAGTTCTCGAGTAATAACATCTCTAACCCTTCATTTAAAACTTAATTCCCTATACCACCTCGGGAAACTTGACTCCCATTTGGATGGGTTTGGGTTTCAATTAAATATTTCAATTAAACCTTGATATTTCTACTACACACATTTCAATTAAATATTTCAAAATGAAAAAAAATCATATTGAAAGACAACATAGGGTCCAAATGAAGTAAATAATCTGAAGAAAACTTTTGTCATGTTCTTGTCACTTCTCAATCCTTTGATGCGTTTTGAGGAAACTTTGGATCCTCTTTGCTTGATGTTGAGGCGTGACATGTACTCAATTGTAGTGAGAGTCCAAGTTCTACGGTTGATCTCTTCCATCCTGACGCATGTTGTCATGATCTGCCACAATACCTTTTGGTCCAAAACATAATGGTCCACGCACAATAGCAAATCGATCTTGCAACACCCCAAAAGCTCTCTCAAAATAATTTCCCATGGTTTCTTGACACACTGCAAAGTGAGATCTTGTTGCTTTCCAGCCTATCCACTGTCTTCACAAATGTGGCCCATTGGGGGAGATGATATCTGCAAGGTAGTAGCCCATGTGGTACAGGCAAGCCTTTAGAATAGAGATCTCTGCAGGACATTCAGGTCATTGTTGTGAGCCGGACATCCCAAAGTATGAATGTCAATACCATAGATCCTCTGATGCAACTGCTTTGATTATGATGGTTGTATCAGGCAACGCCCAGTGAAATGCCCATGTCATGTCGCAGGGCAACTCTTCTATGATAGTGCATACAATCAATATAATTAACCCTAGCGAACCATCTTGCTTCACCTTATTGTGAAAAATGCGACGACAGCGTGGCTGAGAACCTCGTCTCTTTCCCCTCTTTCCCTCCACGGATGATCAAATCGCCGCCATTTCCAAATCACCATCTTGTTCCTTCGATGACGATTCGTCAGAAAGCTCATATGTGAGTCTTTGTGAAGCGACTATCAAGCAACCTGTAGATGAGTCGAGCCGAGCTAATAGATTTACTTAAGTCGCCGACTCATACCAGATGTGAACTGTGCAACTTTAGTACTGTTAGCCTGGGTTTGTTTGTAGCCATCATTAGTTTTTTATTTGTCACCATCTTAAGCTTATTTTGTAGCTGCCTCTTTTTCTATGCAATCGTCCTTTAGGATGGTTACACTGCTAAATGTCAATTTGCAATTTTCTTATGTGATTGCGCTTTGCAGGCTGGAACATGGGAGGAAAAGAACGTCAATTCATGGGCTAATAGTAGGATAAAGGTAATACTTTATTAGCCAATTGTTGGCAAAATGCTTGTACAAAAGAGGAATATTGATGCTTCCATGCTAAAATTTCCCTCACACTTGCTGGCATATGTGTGCTATAGGACCTGTTGGGTTCTTTGGGTTCATTGGACTTCTCAACAGGAAAGGCATCTATTGATAAAGTGTCAAAATGCTCAGGCGATGTAAGTATAATGTTCGATAAAGCTGTTATATAAAACCCCGAATACCTTTTTTCATAACTTAACAATGTTTTCTTGCCAACTAACCTGGGTAAATATATCCTTGGTGGCTCAACAGGCATATCTAGTAACAGTCCGCAATAAGAAGAGAGTAGGCTATAATTATGAGCTGAGCTTGAGATTTAAAGGTAAAGAATATATCATGTCAAATATGGCTTTTTTCTTCTAGTTCCTCTCCTTTTTAGTCCTTGTACTGCTTCATGCCACAGCCTCAGTCATGGTAATATCAACTAGGTGAATGGTTAATCAAGGAAGAGCAGAAGAAGGTCACGGGCCATATAGACATCCCTGAGTTTTCATTTGGTGAGCTTGAAGACCTAGAGGTACAGCTACCATTCTCTACAGTGTAGTATAGTACTTGCACCATCAATAATCAGTTAGGTAATGGTTTTCACAGAAATGAATTCTTGTGATTTCAGGCAGAAGTAAGGTTTACCGATAGCCTCGAATGGGACGACAAGTCGCGGATCTGCAAAGATGTGAAATCATTCCTTTCGCCCATCAGGGAGAAACTGCGCACGTTCGAGCAAGAGCTGAAAGATAGGTAGAGAATATTTGCAAGCGGCAGCTCTGCTAGCCAAGTAATTAACGGGCGCTGTTTTCCCAGTGTTTGCTGTCATTCTTGTTAGCTGAGACGGCCTGTGTCGGATTAAGCAATGCTGTCAAAGACAGGTCATATTCTTGTTTCAACAGTCCAGTGTACGATCATATAGTCACCAACTTGTACTTGGTAGACTGAGACTTTATGTGCACGATTGTTATGAACTCAACACAACCAGATGATGATGATTACGAAAACCGGCCTCTCACAGGTTGTGGTACTAACTCTCGGACAACCCACCATGTTAGTATACGGAAACTGGAACATAGAGATGTCACTTGAACATAGAGGTATGGGAATAGATTATTTGTTACATTTACAGTTGTGGAGAAACTGGAACTTGCAGATGCGGAGAAATCACCATGTCTTCCCGCAAACCCATTGAATTTGTTGCAGTAATTAGGAGTAACCAACTTACATTTATATTAGTAATATTTCCATGTTCTCCCTCTAGAGGAAATATATACTATCTCCGATCCACCCTAGTCAAAACTGCGAAACTTATTTTAAATTAGAGTGAGTAACATTTTCTTCTCCCAATTGCGAGAAAATGGGAAAGGCAGTATTGTTATCTCCGATTAGCCACTCTACAGAACATAACCCCTTGGCACTCAATAGTTCCTTCTCTGGTTCATATATCAGGTTTCATTCGTGGCCTGCAAGCCCTGTATCTAAGCTTAGTCATCTATCAGTCTTACTTGATTAAGCAAAAACTCCTTTTTCTCTTTTGATTTGTCTCCCCATCTTGGTACCCGTGTCTCTCAAGAAAAAGTTCTCATACATCGAGAATATTTCTGGTTGGATTCTTGCATGACGCGAGTCAGATCACATGTTGCTCCTGCAAGGCTGCACCTTCTTCTAGTACCTTTGATGTGTTTGCATGATGAGTGTTTACCTGGAATTCCAAGGCACATAACTCATGAGGGGTCAACACCTGCCTGCCCTTCCATGATCTGATCTACTGGCGCATTTGGATATGCTGGATCAGTTAAGCATGTCAAACCGACGATACAAAATAGGGCCGTTGTCCAAAATTCCTGTTTTCAGGGACATGGCGTTCAGGTCATAGGTCTAGATGCACCTATTATGTAAAACATTTTTAATTTTTTATAAATATTAAAAAAATTCAAATAAAATTTCGGTTGTACATTAGAACATTATATGTTAGCACAAAATGTTCGTAAAGAAAAGATATTTTTTGTAACCTGTGCAAAAAGACAAAAAAATGTCATGTACAAAGTCATTTTGATGCACCGGATTTGTCTTTTTTGCACAGCCCGCAAAAAATGTCTTTTCTTCACGAAACTTTTTATGCTAGTATAAAATGTTGTGATATATCCAAAAAAATTACTTGAATTTTTTTGACATTTTGGAAATTGATTTTCAGGCAGTGAGTGCATCTACACCTATGACCCAATATGACCTATGACCCAATATGGATTTCCGTGTTTTCAGAGCATTTAGACCAAGCAATACACCGACCTTGCAATACCCCTGAACGGCAGAGCCCAGCAGCCGACCTTGCTCCACAGCCCGGTCACCGTGTCGAAGGAGTAGGTGCCCATGCCCTCCTTCGTTATCCAGATGCTGGAACCGCCGCCAGCCACCGCGTAGGAGCAGATCATTCCGTGGCAGGGGTCGAACTCCCGGAAGCGGCAGGGAGTCGGAGGGAGAGGGAGCCAGACGTGCTGGTGGAAGACGAGCGCCTCCAAGCAGTGATCGTGGACAACCGGGGCGAGTCTCGAAGGCCAGTTGGCGATTTGTTCATGGCGTAGAGGTCGCCGCCGGCGACGGTGAGGTAGATGGAAAAGCACTTGCTGCTGTTTAAGGCGGGCATGGTGCGGACGATGTTGCCGACGGGGTCGTAGAGGCGGGAGCTGCCCTCCACATCCGTGGCGGCCAGCACCTTGTCCCCGCTGAAGAGCATTAAGTCCATCCCGCCCATGCGGCCGGGTGGCAGGTATGGCGGGGCAGGCGGGCAGATGGTAATGGCGGGGGGAGGCAGGTTGGCGAACGAGGGTTCCGGCGGCGTCGACCTCGGAGCGGGGAAGAATCGGAGCATGTCGATGTTGTACAGCGAGTATTCGTCGGGGGGGGGGGGGGGGGTGGCTTGTATTTGAGCACCAGGTGCACGAACCGCCGGAAGGAACTCATCGCCGGCCGCGGATCTACCGGGTCTGCTCTGATTTTTTTTTTCTATTTTTCTTGACGAAAAATTGGTCTCTCGTGTGCTCTGCAGCCACTGCTTTGCACTATTTGTTTACGCGCTTGACCTTATTAATCGTGATCAAATCCTTTCTTCCAAAATCTTAGATCGATCTAGTAAGGGCAGGCCTGTCGAGAAACTGGACCCGGGTCTTAGATCTCGTGGATGCCTTTGCAAAATTTCATCCTTCAAAACCCTTACATCGTGTTTGGCAATATTACTTCCAGGAATTTTTTTTTAAAGATCTCCAAGGAAAAGAGTTAGGAGCTTCCTCTCAACACCCACTCTCCTCCAATCCTCCTCCCGGAAGCAACATATATTTATTTTTCGATAAAGGACAATATATTAATATTAAGAAAATATAACTACACCCGACCCCTCAACAATTCAATATCACAAACAATTTAAGACATAAAGGATGAACAAAGCCAAATTATCAAAAAGAGATAAGAAAAACAAAATCCATTACATAGAGTAATCAAAAGCAACATCAGAAAAATAACAACATGCAAATGTCGTCGTGCGGAGACAGCCGAAAACTAGATCATGAGTTTTCATCCTTGAGAGCAGAAGTGACAAGTTACATGCAATGTCTTCGACAAGATAACAATGTGAAACACCTCCATTATCGAGTATACCTGACGAAGGTTAGACCCCTGGAAATCCAGTCCCGGTACTAAAGTAGCACCAACAAAACTCGACTAGGATGTTTTGTCGATCCGTTTAATCACCACCTTCATTCTTTCTAGACTTGACATTGCCGAACATGGACATACGCCCATACTCATGTACACATCGTGTCCTATACCACTCAACAACGTATATGCATAAGTCTCATGAAAGAGAGTCATGCAATCTGGCATCACATTAAGTCTTCAGTCTAAATGTTGGGTCTTCTAACAATGCTCATACGAACAATTCTGACATGATCAACTTACCACGTGAACAAAAAATGTGCATTTATAAGTGGCACGCAATATCCAAATCCACGTTAAGGGCCCTCCGTCAGGCCCATGCCATACTAGGTATCAGCAAACAGCGGACTTAATTGGAAAACGTGGGTTGCCCTTCAAAAGATCCCTTCAGTTTGTCCAACTGCAACCGTGCACTAACCCAAACTGCAGGCTAGAACGGCATGAAACCGCATTATCAATAGGCGGCTCCTTCCCTTAGAACAATACTTGAGAGTTTCCTACCTCATACGGCTCATAAATTGCTATAGTACTCTCCTCAGATCGTGGAATTGCCATACCCCGAGTCACCGCTGGCGCAATGGTTGGAATCTCGGCCTTCGCCCATCGCGCTGCTCTTGTAATCGCTGCAATATCCATGCAACCACCAAATATTCGGAGGGCGGCGTCCCGATTTTTGAGATCCGTCGTGACATCGTCTAGGGTTGCATGTCGCGCTAGGTCAGAGGTCCCCGCAGTGCGTGGGTCCGTGGGGACAAGAGCCTGCAACCACCATTCGTTGAGTGGGCTTTACTCTCTAGCTTCCGCCATGGGGCGGACAAAGGAGAGGGGAGGTGGTATATTTACAACAAAAATTTGAGATTTATCTTATATGTTTTGATTGTAGATTGTGGACTCAACAGAGAGATAGGTACATGTACAACAAATACATATGCTTATGGCTGTTTTAGGGATTGTCCTAGGGACGAGCAATTTTAAAATCTCTAAACCTTCTCTCTTTATATCCTCCGAAAGCGTTTTTACGCACTCAAAATTTAGGGACTAGTGGAGATGCTCTTAGTTCTTGTTCTTTTCTTTTGTTTGTTTGAACGCTCTTTTTATGCCTCTGTCAAAAAACTCCTTTTTGTTTAACTCTGCTGGTATATTGATTCGCAAGATTCCAAAACCGTAGGAATACAAAAAACCATATGATTGCAGTGCATGTCCATTCTATTTCTACAAGATTTCATATGCACCAAATTTATTTGATTCCACTATAGAAAAAGCAAAGGATTCTTACAGAGTGTGAAAGAGGTTTGAGTGGATGTTAGATTTCCCGTTGAATATAGTGCAAAGAATTCCATAGGAAAAATCCTATAAATCAAACAACCACTATAGGAAAGATTCCAAAGGATTGGAATCCTCCAAAGTTTTTATGAAAATCCTTTGAATCAAAAAGAAGTTCAAATGCCGTTGCTACCGGTGTTTGTGTGAGGTGATGAACTATGTAGGAATGTTTTCTAAATCGGGAGAAACCCTTCCATAAAAAAACCTTCATTAACTATTTGGATGAGAACGGAAACAATAAGGAGACAGTTCATTGAAAAGGACACCAACATCATGTATGGGTTTTCAAGCTTTTTAATGTCTTTAGATCAGATTACCATTCTAACAGTAGCTAATACAAAATTAAAAGATTGTTTCGACGGGTAGAGATGTTTGGCTCCTGAGCTCCAATGCTCTCTTTATTTTATTGTGTTTACAAGTTTCAAAAACCTGGAAAACAATTCTTGATGTACTCAATGATGTATCCTACGAACGTGTTGAATCTTATTGTAAAATATGTTTTTGTTCTGAGCTACACAGAAATGAAAAAGTATGGATCTAAGTATAGTGTACAGTGCAGATTTTTAAAACTACAAAAGTCATAAGATTTTTCTTTTTTCAAACAAGGCAAAAGATTTGCCATTTCCATTAAATAAGAAAGAGAGTTTTAGAAAGTTTACAAGCCAAGCCAAGGTAAAAAATGACCAAGGCCTCAAATACAAAACCTACTCTCACGGTATTATGCTACCCAAACGCTTTAGCCCTGGCTAAAAACCACATTGTCGTCTCGTCTTTTATCTTCTCTATGAGCATGGTAGATGTTGTTGTTTTGTTCGTGAACACATGGGCATATCTCTCCTTCCACACTTCCCATGACACCAACATTGTTACTCGCCAAAGCCTCCCTCGAGCCGGCCCTCTTATGGATCACATTGCTCGACCAATCCTTTACACTATTGATTGCCACCGTACGCGCAATCCCTGGGGACAAGATCGTGTAGGCCAAGCCAAGTCTTTATGGAGGACCAAATTCTTGACGTGGACAGGATCGTGTAGGCCAAGCCAAGTCTTCATGGAGGACCAAATTCTTGACATGAAACGACATTGGAAAAGGAGGTGGGCGGCCATTTATTGTACTTGGTTACATAATTTGCATAGCCCACAATTTGCCAACCTCTCCGATTCACGTCATCTTGAGTTTTTCCTTTCAAGTTAAGAATATGTGATAATTCTAAAAAAAAAGAAAGTTAAGAATATGTGATGCATACACACTTTTATTTTTATTTTCTTCGTCTCAATGAAATTGGTAGAGCACCTACAATATTACTTGAACTTCTGCAAAATCAGGATCAAACTAGCATAATCTACTGGGACATGCCAGAACCAAAAATCAGATCACCCAATAGGCACAGCTGGAAGGGAGAACATACACCTTGGATCTGTGCTTTACCATGCGCAGCCCGCCATCCTCGTGCTGGTCGTCGCCATCACCACATCGCTCCACCTCCACGCCGGTGAACACCGCGAACTGGTGAGGCGCCATGTCACTCCTGAAGACCCTGGTGATGCAGAACCTGGCCGATCCCAGATGCATGAGGAGCGAGCTCACGGCCGTCCACCGCAGCTCCTTGGGTGGGACGACGTGCTCCCAGGTGGCATGCACTGCCGGTTGCGGCCGGGCCTCGATGTCAACCGCGCACAGGAGGTCCGTGGCGTCCGGGCTCATGCCGCAGGGGGAGGCGAGACCGAACCAGAGGTCGTGCTCGGGGACGTACTCGCCGCGGCCCCTGAACGGCAGAGCCCAGCAGCCGACCTTGCTCCACAGACCGGTCACGGTGTCGAAGGAGTAGGTGCCCGTATACTCCTTCGTTATCCAGATGCTGGACCCGCCGCCGGCGACGGCGTAGGAGCGGATGCTGCAGTCGAAGGGGTCGGGTTCTCGGAAGTGGCAGTAACTCGAAGGGAGAGGGCGGCAGGGAGTCGGAGGGAGAGGGCTGGAGCCCTCCTGGTGGAAGACGAGCGCTTCGAAGTTGTGGTCGTGGCCGCCGGCTGGGGTGGATGGCCCGCTGGCGCGAGTGTTCATGGCGTAGAGGTCGCCGCCGGCGACGGTGAGGGAGATGGACCAGCACTTGCTTTTGGTGAAGACGGGCATGGTGCAGACGGTGTTGCCGACGGGATCGTAGAGGAGGGAGCTGCCGGCCTGGTCCGTGGCCAGCACCTTGTCCCCGCCGAAGAGCATGAATTCCATCTCGCCTACAAGGCTGGCTGGCAGGTAGGGAGGGCAGATGGTAATGGCGGGGGGAGGCAGGTTGGCGAAGGAGGGTTCCGTCGGCGCCGACCTCGTAGCGGGGAAGAATCGGAGCATGTCGATGTTGTACAGCGAGAATTCGTGGAGCGGGGGTTTGTATTTGAGCACCAGGTGCACGAACCGCCGGAAGGAACTCATCGCCGGCCGCGGATCAAGTCGGCTCTGCTCTGATTGTTTTCTAATTTTCTTGACGAAAAATTGGCTTCTCTCTCGTGCGCTCTGCAGCCACTGCCTTGCACTATTTTTCTAGATCGATCTAGTACGGGCAGGTATGTCGAGAAACAGTATGCGTTTGCGAAATTTCATCCTTCAAAACCCTTACATCGTGTTTGGCAATATTACTTCACCCTCCGGAAGCAACAGAAATTTGTATTCGGTAAAGGATAATGTATTAATATTAAAAAGATATCTCCACACCCGCAACAACTCAATATCATGAGTAATTTGAAACATCAACGATACACAAAGCGCTAAATTATTAAAAAAAAGAGAGAAAACCCAAAATCCAAATACACACAATAACCAACGGCAACATCAACCACGTCATGCCATCTCACCGTGCACCGTGAAAGTTGTCCAGAATCAACGTCTTCAGAAAGATAACAACACACAAAAGTCGTTGTCGTTGATCCGGTAAAAACTAGATTATGAGTTTTCATTCGAGTGACAAAGTACATGCAATGATTTCACCAAGATAAAAATGTTGAAACACCGCTATTATCGGGTATGACCGACGAAAGTTAGACCCCTGAAACTCCAGTCCTGGTACTAAAGTAGCACCAACAAAACTCAACCATGTTGTGTTGTCGCATCCGTTTGATCACCACCTTCATTCTTTCTAGACTTGACATTGCTGAACACGGACATACACCCATACTCGTGTACGCGTTGTGTCTCAGACCACTCAGCAACGAATGTGCATAAGGGTCCGTTTGGGAGCTCTGTTTTTTTTAAGTATTCTGATCATACTTCAGTTTCTAAAAATATTAAAGTATCAAATACTTCAAGGTGTTTGGGTCCAATGAATACTGTGTTTTATAAACTAAAGTATTGTACAAAAACAGCAGTTTTTTTTGCCATAATAGAAACTTCAGTCGGGACCTCTTTTTTGGAAACTGCAGTATTGTAAAAAACTTAAGTATCCATTGCCCAGGCACTCAAATACTTCATTCATTATTGAAATAATGTGGTTTAGAAAAAAACTGAGCTCCCAAACTAGGCCTAAGTCTCGTGAACGAGAATCATGAAATCTAGCATCGCATAACATTTTCAGTCTGAATGTTGGGTCTTCTAACCAATGTTCAAGCGCACCCGACATGATCAATGCCGACCAAAATTTTTGCCAGTATAAGTAGCAAGCACTACCCAAACCCACGTTAAGGGCCCCTCTGGCAGGCCCATGCCATTCTCGCCATCAGCAAATGGCGGACTTGGGAAAAGGGTTTACCCTTCAGAAGATCCCTTAGTTGTGCAACCGCAACTGCGCACCAGCCCCAACTGCAGGCCAGAACGGCATGAAGCCGTAGTACTCCGCTTCAGATAATGGCATAGCCGTACCGCGAGTCACTGATGACGCCATGGTTGGCATCACTACCTTCGATCTTCTGGCCACCGCCGCACCTATTGTGGCAACTCCTGCTGCCTAGATCCACACGTGCCAACCACGCCACCCTCCTATCCGCTGCATCGATGCCACCACCAAAACTTCCGAGGATGTCGTCCTGGTTTTCGAGATCCGTCGAGCGTGACACAGTCTAGGGTCACATGTCGTGCTAGGTCGGAGGTCCCCACAAAGGGAGGGGACAAGAGCCCGCCGCCACCGTCCGCTGAGCCTGTTTACTTTCTAGCTTCTTTCGGCAGCGGTGGGGACAGAGGAGAGGGGATGTGGTATATGTATGACAAAAAAAAGTTAGATTTATCTTATATGTTTTGATTGTAGTTTATAGAGTTCAGTAGATACATAGGTATATGTAAAACAAAAAAAATGTTTATCGCTGTTTTAGGTGTTCTGCTAGGGACGAGCAATTTTAAAATCATTAAACCTTCTCTCTTTCCAGTCTCTAAAAGCATTTTCAGGGACTCAAAAGTGAGGTACTAGTGAAGATGCTCTTAGTTCTTGTTCTTTTGTTTTGTTTGTTTATACACTCTCCTTTTGCCTCTCCCCAAAACTCCTTTTTTGTTTAGTCTATATTCTTCACAAGATTCCAAAAACCGTAGGAACAGGAAAACCGTAGCGTTGAAGTGCCATTTATTCTATTCCTACAAGATTTCATATGCACCAAATTTTGTTCCATTCCCCCATAGAAAAAGTAAAGGATTCTTACAAAGTGGGAAAGAGGTTTGAGTGGATGTTAGATTTTCATATGGACTATAGTGCAAAGAATTCCATCACACAAATCCTATGAATTTAACAACCACTATAGGAAAAATTCCAATGAATTGGAATCCTCCAAAATTCTTATAAAAATCCTTTGAATAAAAAGGCCTTCAAGTGTCTTTGCTACCGGTGTTTGTGTGAGGTGGTGAGCTATGTAGAAATGATTTCTAAATTGGGGGAAACCCTTCCATACAAA
Organism: Poa pratensis; assembly: GCA_947311845.1. Lineage (NCBI taxonomy): Eukaryota > Viridiplantae > Streptophyta > Magnoliopsida > Poales > Poaceae > Poa > Poa pratensis. Next base: position 18,481,543 of record CAMZMU010000034.1, on the reverse strand, counting down.
AACCTTATTTAATTTTTTAGATGAGAATGGAAGCAATAAGGGGACTATAAGATCCATTCTGTAAGCTTGCTTTTTTCAAGAAACCAAGCATAAGCACTGCTTGTTCATAGAAAAGGACACCAAGATCATGTATGGGTTTTCAAGATTTTTAATGTCTTTAGATCATATTACCATTCTAATAGTAGCTAATACAAAAACTAAAGATTATTTCTCCGAGTAGAGATTTTTGCTCTTGGCATCCAGTGCTCTCTTTATTTATTAAAAAGAAAATCAAAACTGCAAAAAGAATTCTTGATGTACTCACTCATGTATCCAAATATTTTATATTAATTCTAAGCTACATAGAAATGAAAAAAGTATTGATATGAGTATAGTGGACAGTGCATATTTTCAAACTACAAAATTCATTAGATTTATTATTTTTGTGTAGCTTAGAGTCAAAATAATTTACCGTTGCAATTTTGCATGCTTGAAGAAAACATCATTGCCTACATCTAGCATTTGTTTTTAATTTTTTTGGAAGTTTTAAATATGATTTAAAAATAAATAATAAAGGGGGCACTTGAGTTCGGGAGTCAAAAGGAGTTTCTGTGTTTCGACTTTCTACTATTCTTTGCTTGTATCATTGCCAGAAAATTTCTCCCTACACAATTCAATATTTTAACGTTGATTCTGGGTAACTACAAAAACTGGGTGTGGCCTTTGAAAAAATCTCAAGAATATATGCACTTGTAAGACCTTTATCCCAAGGAAGCACTACCAAAACAGTACAAAATACACAAATTTTCTGTCTTCACGCCAAATGCTGCCACATGGTCGAATATTCTTTATAATCCATGGGATCATCCATTCGAGAAAAAACATATCCATGGGATCCAGGTACTCCCTAGTTTTGAGAAGGGATATTACCTGCAGGATAAAAATCGGTAGTGTTAATGAATTGTACAAAGTCACCACATTCTTGATCTTCCGCACTTCTTAGTGGATTTATAGTTTGAGATTCATAAAAATAATTATAATAGAACAATTTTATTTGTAGCTAAATGTGCAAGTACAGAAAGTTCATGCAGCCAAAACACTAAAGAACCATGTACCCAAACCCAGTTTAATCAAAGCGGTACGTAATTCCTGTTTTCTGCAGGAAAAATGAACACCACAGAAAGAAGTTTAAAACTGAAGAGCTTGCCATCAGGATCCTGATCAGAATGTACATAGAAACTGGCTGCCACTATCAGATAGCAAAGAAACAGCATCAGCCCTTTTAAGCAATTCGAAGTCCCATCCTGGAAATTTCAAGAAAAAACTTTAGAATAAGATCTTGCAGAAGGGAGATGGGGCCGGGTTTCAAAGAATGCTGTCGGTACATGATTCCAGTACCTGTAACAAAAATGCGACAACCAGTACCGTCATTAAGAGGCTTGCGGTTTCGAAGAGATGAAAGTTCAAGTCCATTGGCTGGCCATCATCCATCCTATCACTACACAAAATGGTATCTGCAAAATGAGATGCAGAGAAATATGTCAGCAAAACAATATCTAATGATAGCCCAATCTGAGAAAGTTCAAATGAATGTCTATAAGACACAAACGGTTCAAGCAACCTACCCCAAACATAGACATTTGTGTTGATGACCCTATTGCAACTCCGAGGGAAAGATCCTACAAGAAAAGTAGAATAATTTTACGTGATCCGTGCAAATGGAAGGACTGTAAATAATTGTATACTGCACTTACTAATTTGTCTTTCATTGCAAACATGACAGCACTGGCATGTTCTGCGGCATTCCCCACAATAGGAAGCAAAATAACACTGATGAATGCAACTGGTATATTCCAAGCCTGGGAAGCCCCCTGGTAAATTTGCAAGGTTAATCATCATTGATTTTGAAAGAAAGTAACAATTTTCTACAAATCATAGAATCTGTTTCCATGCGAACAGATGCATATATGTGGTTGTTAAGTTATGAAGCAACATAAGTACCGAAAGACATGCGTACAATCATGTAAAGGATCAACGACAGAGCTTACGTCGATTGCATCAACCAAGTAATCAGAGAGTACTGAGATCCAAACTGTCAAAATTGCAAGCCACGCAATGGTTTCCCATTTTGACATATCAGGAGCATCATTGTTGTCGGCATCCCTTACATTCTCACCTTTGTCCTGGTTCAAATGTAAATATTTAACTCAGAAGCATGAAAAAATGTATATATGGAGAAATAGTAAGTTCAGTAAAACGTCGTTAGAAAACTGTGCATATTAGATTCATACTTCATTAGATTCCTCGCGGCGGCGACTGCTTGACAATTCAAAGTAAATGTAACAAGCGTAAGCAACGAGCATGATACAGCTGCTGAACCTTGACAAGGCCAGCCCTGACTTTCCAGAGTGGACTTCCGAATGGGTGTAATGCAGCACAGTAGGAGGCAGCAAACCAAGTACCGCCATTAAAAGCAGTCCAGAGCTCACTACTGCATCTGACTGCAACAACACAGAATGAGCACTCTTATCTATGTCATGCAAATCTGTGAGCAGACACGAACGGTCACCTTTCTGAAGTTCTGCTCTGTTTTGCCGCAAGTGATCCCTCCGCTGAAGAATGCGCAACCGAGAACCAGAAGCAAGTTTGACAGGATGGACCCTAGCAGAGATTGCTGAACAACCCGTAACTTCCCGCTCCTTAGCGCATGGATTGATATAATCAACTCGGTTGCATTGCCAAATGTAGCATTCAGGAGGCCCCCAACTGTATGCACATAAAAATAGTTAGACCAAATGTAACTCGGATCAGAATGCTTCAAAGATGAGCAACTGAGTGATACCTGTTGGGCCTGTGAAGAATGCTAACTGCCTGTAGTAAGAAGCGAAGTGTCAAAATGCTTGTTCAGTAAGATCCACGTGAAAAAACAAATAAGTTGGAATGTTGTAGCACTTACTCGGTGGCGAAACCCAATCGCTCAGCCAAAGGAATAATGCCCAGCAGGGTCAGAGGAAATACCCAACCCTTCAAAATAAACAAAGGACTAATAATGTAACACAATCATGGAACATAAAAGCACATAATCTATGGATGAAAACTCTTCAAAAAGAGATTCAGCGCACGTACATGATTCCCGGTCACGTAGTTGACGAGGATCGCCACAAAGCCGCACGGCATCAACAGGTTGAGCTTTGACTTGAGCAGCACAATCTTCAGGCTATGAAAAACACCCCAGCTCGCAGAGCCTGCGTTTCTTTCAAAGCCACCAATTCTCTGGGACGGTGCTTGGGAGGCGATAAGCGTCTCGTCCTCGAACTCGTCTGCTCCAACAGAGAATGGAGGGACCTGTTCTATAGGAAAAGGCATCAAGATTTTTTTTCCAGTAAATAAGTACAGAGATACCAAATAAAAAAACCCTCCTGATTCCCGGTGTCATGGCCAGCTGAGCCAACTGTCATTCCAGTAGATGTCGTTCCCATGGAGCTCGGCAAGTTCTGCTCCGCCGAGGGCTGAGTTATAGCTTCGTCAGATTTCAAAGATTCCACAGCGAATGTCACTTTCCTCCTGGACTCGGCGTGTGCAACAGAGGTCTCGGTACCAATTGGAAGCTTTGGCGGTGCTGGATTGGCGTTCGGCAGTACTTGCGAAATACTGAAAGATGCAGCCCCCATGCCTCCTACAAGGTCTCTCCAGGCAGATTTCTGAGTCCACAAGGAGCCCTTTTTAGGTACAGTAGCAATCACACTTTGTGAACCTTCGTTTTTGTTAGATGAACCTGTTAGAGCATCAACACCTTGAAGACCAGCAGAGCTTTTGGCTCTACCAAGTACGGAGGAGAAATCCTGTGTTCCTTTCATTGGCAAACTAGAGGATTTTTGTACGTTTTGGATGGCTCCTGATATAGCAGGCAAAGACTTCCCTGCAGTCCTATCTGAAATCACTGAGGTAGAATGTTTCTTATTTCTAGGTTCGGACAAATCCTCTAATATCTGTCTCTTCTTCTGTAGAGAATTCTCTTCGAACTGCTGACGCTTCCTGGACTGGTTGTCCTGGAATTTAAAATTTATTCAGAGAGTGTTATTTCATATAAAGCGCGTGACAAATTTACTCGTCATAGGAAAACTGTTCAATTATTTTTTGCAATAAATATACCTTATTCACTGCTTGGTTTGCCCTATTCATCTGGGCAGCTGATATATTGGCCTTGCGAGGAACAATGTTCATCACAAGGTCATCATCCAATTCTTCTTCAGAAGGCTCGTCTGTTTCTTCCATTTGGAGGTCATCCAAATCTTCTTCAGGGGTCTCTTCTGTTTCCTCCATTCGCAAATCATTTTCGGTATCAGAGGGTTCTGTGTCGCTATCAGAGGATTCTGTCTCTGCATCAGAGGGTTCCGTGATGTTTACATCATCACCACGTTTCTGTGTTTCCTCTGTATTTATTTGCTCATTGTCCTTCTCAAAGAGCTTACTCATCACAGAATTCATAATGTTGCGCTCTTTCTCAAATGCAACACGATTCAGAGCAGCAGCATATTCCTCATTAGCTTTCTCAGGAGGTCCACAGTGCTCCTCACAGTCACAGAAATGAATCGGGTAGGAAGGGACTTCAATATTTCTGAAACTGTATTTGTGCTTTCCACTGCCTTTGAAAGGCAAAGGTCTTAGCTGTAAACACAGATCCATGGTTAGAGAATGCATGTCCTTGCGATAGTCGACACATTTAACTAATTTAAGTCAGTAGGAAATGTTCACCTGTTATTTTGATCAATATACCGCATGATACATCACTATTTTAACCGTGCCATTTTAGTTATAATCACAGTTTCAACAAGATGTTTATGTACAATAGATTTCATACTGAACTGTAAATTCTTATTCAAAACCGATCTTACAAATTAGACCAGCTTAGTGTGTCTCACATATTCCATTATAAAATGAGCATGATTTGGGCATCAGCTCATACCCAATATGAAGAAAATAAAGTACAATGTACAAATTCAGAGATTGTGCTATTAAGCATAGTGGAGAATGGGATCCTATTACTTGTATAGTCAATACCTATACGCACCGAGTAAATGAACTACAGAATGCACAACTGAGAATTTTCTCAAACAATCGAACCAAAGAGCTTATTCAACAACATGAGAAACAACTCACCTTCCTCAACTTCGGGAAGTAGATGTTAACCTTCGAACTGTCCAGAGCATCCTTCTCCAGCTTACTCTTCTCCTTGTCCTCCTGCTTCTCCACCTTCTCTTTTGCCGGCATTTCTTGAGCAGCTGCTGCCACCGCTTCCTGCTCCCATTCTCGCTTCAGCCGAACGAGGTAGTGCTCCTTGGCCTTCTCCAGTTTAAGCTTCCCTCCTTTCCATTTACACCCATTGTACTGCACGAAAATTGACGTAGAAATTCAAACTTTCTAAGTGCAACTGCACAAATACCACACCAAGCATCTATCGGAGACGGAAATTGTAAATCCAAGTTTTCCTTAGCAAATATAAAGATCTGCTCATTTCAATCATGCCCACAGCGCCACTTATTAGAACGAGCAGATAGCATCAACAAACTCCCAATCTACAGATTGCCAGTTGCTACCGAAGGGGAGAACCAAGGAGATGGGGTTGGACGGGGTGGCGGCTACGTACGGTGGAGAAGAGCTTGGTGAGGGCCTTGTCGGAGGCGCAGCGGAAGTCGACGTAGGCGAAGCAGCGGCCGCTGGAGCGCACGAACTCGACGCCGGCGACGCGGCCGATGGAGCCGAACACGCCCTCGAGATCAGCCGCGGACACGCCCTCCGCCAGCCCGCCCACGAATAACCGCGAGACGACGGCGCTACCACCGTCTCCCACCTCCCCCGCCATGAGAAGAGAGATTCTTTGCGGTGGGTGGCGAAGTGAAGCTATGGGGTGCAGGACGGCGGCGGCGGTGAGGGCAAGACAGGGGGCCAGGAGATGGGGGAATCGACGAGGCTGTAAGATTCGTGCGGTGATAGCATCGGCGGCTGAGGAGGATTCTTTCTGGCGGGTCCAACGTGTTAAGTACTTTGTACTGGCATGTGACCAAATGCTAAATTTTGCGCAAGTAGTTGTTTTGTATCTAGATAGTCGCAAATTTTTGGTTTTCATTTGCCCTGGTGTTGATTTTTGGGGAAAATACTTTGATAATGCCATATTACTCTTAAAAAACAGAGAAATATGGCCGAAATCATATAAAGATCCATTTCATGCTTGGATAATATTTACATTGTGATTTCAGTCCTGAGACTAGCCAGTGGAGTAAAAAGGATTATGCGCCCCATTTTACCTCTGCAAATAATCATGTAACTTTATGGAACTTTTTGTAACTCGGGTATGATGTATCTACCATCAGAAAAAATAGAAGAGGTTTCTAAAATGAGAAACAAAAGAAAATATTCACTAAGAGCCAAAGAACCTTCGCCCGCCATTTGGGGTCGAGGCCGCCCGCCACTGTAGCAGCAGCGGCGAGAGGAGCACGGGAAGCTTCGGCGCTGGCGCTAGGGTTTGTTGCCCCCGGGTTGGCAGGGAGGCGACACGGGACCCGTGTCTGAATCGATTTACTCGCCAAAATTAGTAATGAAGTTGGGATGTAATTGGAAAATCTCATGAAACATTTTGTCAAAAAAATGGAAGATTAAGAAATATGTGAGAAAGATATTAAAGCCATGGTGGAATTAGTCGCAACCGGCAAAGTGACATTTCTGGTGGCAAAAGAACACCATTTTACTTGCCAGGTAACATTTTCATGTGAATCCAAACACGAATGCATATACGGGAGAAAATAATAAGCAGATCGAGTTATCCAACAAACTAAAGCAGTCACATAAAAACAAATACTAATTCAAATCAAGTTGAACCCAGTACGAAGTATACTACACCGAATTAAGGTAAATCAAAGAAATGGCACCTTATCCTTACAAAAAAGTACGTATGAATCTTGAAGCAACCAACGATTCCGATAGCAATGACCCTAGTCCTATGACTTCGTGTTGAGACTTACACAAGGGTGGACGTAAATTTTTCATCAGACCAACTGGTCAAAGTAAGCAAGTACCGTAGTACTCCATCACACAGGATGTGACATCTAATTAAGCTGTTCTGCGAACATCACAAACATAAATAATAAAATATATTAGATGATAAACATTACATTACATCCATATACATATATTTTTTTTTATAAAATATATTAGATGATAAACATTACATTCATATCCATATACATATGATGGAGTAGCTGAAGCTCGTAGAAGGGAAACAACAAGGGGAGAACGATAGCTGAAATAAAGGGAAACAATCCGAGGAAATAAACACAACGTTAACCACACGGTAAATATCCATGCAATGCCACCGTGCACAGTACCGGCTACTGCTCGAATCCTTTCCCTGCTGCAGCTCAATAATCAGGGTTGAAACATGGGTCGTCACAGTTTGATGCGAGGCAGTTCTGCAGGCAGTTCTTCGGGAGTTTGACAGCGCATTCACTGCACTTACGAGATGACGGATCTGCACAATAGGGTTCACAGGAGCAGCTGGTTGCACAGGCCTGTTTGCAGGCGCTGCAGCTTTGTTTCGCCGCCGCCAGCTCCATGTTCATGGCAAGCAGCATGAAGCAAACGGCGGCGACGACCACCACCACCTTACCACCGCCGGAAGCCATGTAAGCTAGCTAGCTTGGAGAATGGAGATGCTCTAAAGATCGAGCAGGCAAGAAGAAATTGGGGGGTCGAGGGAGCCCTGTACCCATAAGATGAATACCAGGCGATGCGTTTTATAGCCACAGCCAACAAGAGAACACTTGCATGTGAATACACCGTGTGTATGCATAGTTTAAGTGCAGCGTGTCACACGCGCCATTGACCTCAGGATGATAATGCAAGATCCTCTATGCATAATCTAAATGCAGCGTGTCACACGCACCCTTGACAGGACGATATGCATGATCCGAGCACCTTCCTAATTTGCAAGTGTAACGTGCACAGGTACGGCCGTACGGGTACGACTTAACACAAGCTAGTGCCCCACATGGGCAATAATTTTAGGCTGCCTAAGACCTAATTACGGTGGTGTTTTGTTCGACTGCATTTTTTGTTTTTTTTGGCTAGTGACCCTAAATAAGCAACACAGCTTTTCCACAACTAGGAGGATCTCCACCGCTTATCGTGACCGTTGATTTTGCATAAAACGAATGATATTGTTCCTACTAATTGATGTGTTGATAAAATAAAAATATGTTAATGCGTGGTTCTAACAAAAATTGTCGATGCATGTACATGAATTTCTTGTTATTATATGAATCTACAAACATAAATTACCTAAATCTAGAAATTATCGATAATGCATTCATATTTGAAATTCTTATGCAAATTTGTGCACGGATCGTAAAACACTTGGACGGTCACGATAAGCGGTGGAGATCCTCTTAGTTGTGAAATTGCATCCCTAAATAAGCCCCATCATTAAATATGCTCAGGACGCTGGCCCAGTCGTCCTTCTTGGATCTGTGGCCTTGAGCAGGACATGCCTTGCATTCCATCACCAAGCAGCACTGGGGCTTGGATCTCCGGGGATCATCGCATGACTGGCTTGCAGCATGTGCGTTCCAGGTGATTACTTAAGTATTCTTATTTCTTTGAATTGCAAATTGTTTGTAGCTTTTTTTGCTACCAAGAGAGGTATATTTCATCAAGCTGACGACACAATATGCTTGACGTGTGGAGATGAGGCTATCTGAAGACAGGAGGGATTCACTACTGCCCATGCTTAGATTTATTTACTTGTTGTATATCACTCTTCGTTTCGGTGATAGCTATCTACTAGGTACTAGAAACATTGAACCGAAAATACTTTACTCTAAGTTATCAAATGCACTGCCATTTTCAGGTCATGCAGAAAGTTTTTAAGAATAGACTTTGTTACGGACATCTCCTAAAAATCAGGTATGTTTATTTTCATGGATTATATATACACCACGTCATTCGATTTGATTTGCATTTACAGGAAACTAGCACAGGGGCCCTCGCAAATGCGAGGACACCATTTGTAGTTTGTCGAAATTTTTGATTTTACAATTTGGTGCTATGAAGATATTTCTTTCTCATGTTTACTTTATTTGTTATAAAATACGCAATGCTCGGATATGGATGCCATCTTGAAGAAGTGAAGTTTACATGTTATTGTTTCAATGGTTATATTGCAAATTAATAAGATTAAAGAGTAACCACTTGTAGTTTTGTTTAATGTTTTAGTTATATAATTTGTTGTTATGAAGATATTCATTCTGTGAATGGCTATATTGCGAATAAATGAGATTAAAGAATTATGAACATTTGTAGAAAATCTGATTATATTAACCCCATTTATCGATATCTTATTTATACATTTAGAGGTGAGGGTTCGAGAACAACAAACCAAACTAATTTGTGCATGCTCGCTAGATCAATTTTGGCCTTTGTTTCAAGCTTAAGCAACTCATACTAAAAATATGATATCTGGATTTTTATTCTTGATAGAAAAGAGTTTCAGTATTTTCAAAATAAAAGAAATTATGTTGGTAACATGTTGCGTGTATTATGGTCCTAGTATTAAAATAAATATATTGTAAAAAAAAGTTTGTGAACATGTACTGTTAAAATGTTTTGGTATTTATTCTGTTTGGGTATGACTTGCCAAGCCATTTTTGGTATGCCACACTCTCAACCCTACCTTTACCATTACGGCGGATGAGAATTGCGACCAAACGAATTATGAAGAAGACAATCAAATCCCATATAACATAAAATGTGCTAAAAAAAAGCCCTTGGGCACAAATGAGATCCATTTTTGTCTATACAATATTTTATTGTTTCTTTCTCCCTAAGTTTTTTGTCTGCATATTTGCTCGCTTAAATTACTTCTAATTGGTTTACTTAAACACCCAAACTGAGATTGTTGTTGAGCCAATAGTGAGATTTTTCTCAAACCAACCAAATTGTTGGCGGATACCTAATACGTCCAAAACGTATCACTTTTCCAAAAACTTTTGCTATTGTTTTGCCTCTAACTTGCATGATTTGAATGGAACTAATACGGACTAATGCTGTTTTTTTGCAGAATTGCCTTGGTGTCTTGTTTTTGTGATGAAAATTAAAGTTCTCAGAAAAATCTGGGAAAATTCCAGAAATTCTAGTTTGTCAAAAGACCCACAGAGCCCGAATGGGAGCTGCAGGCGGGGCCCACAGCACCCATGCAACCCTTGGGCACCGTCAGAGGTGGGGCCGTGCCTAGGTGCCGCATGGCCGCCTCAGAGCCCACCTGTCGATGCCCTTTGGACTACTTATTCCTCTCGACCTAAAACTCGTGACCCCCAAAGGATTTTATGAGAAACGTTCCCGAGCTCCTCCGCCACCAAAAACTTTAATTCGTGGACATAATTTATGTTCCGGCACCCTGCCGGGACGGGGATTTTGAGGATATCATCGCCATCATCATCACCACCGCCTCTCCATCGACTATCCATGTTTCCCCCATCTATGTGTGAGTAATTCCCCGCTGTAAACTGAATGGGATGGTTGGGATTGGATGAGACTGTTCATGTAATAGATGTCAGATTGTTAGGGCATGGTGCCTAGTATCTCCTATGTGTGTTAGTCATCGTTGTTGCAACTTGGTATGCTTAATGCTTGTCGCTTAGGGCCCGAGTACCATGCATGATTTCAGATCTGAACATGTTATGTTTTTATGAGTATAATTATTGTTTTGGATTATATCTACAAGGTTTATGCACCTGTTATTGTACTCGGGAACCCGAGACCCCAAAGTGACAACATTTGGGACAATCGGAGGGGATGGCTATGACTTGAGGATCACATGTATTCATGGAGTGTTAATACTTTGCTCTGGTGCTATATTAAAAGGAGTACCTTAATTACCATTAGATTCCATGATTGGCCCCGCTGAAACGGGATGGTTGGACAAAAGGTGTCGTGCAAGATTTTTATTTCAAGCAAGTACGACTATATATGGAATACATGCCTATGTTTGATTAGTAACTGGATACTTTATTATTTTTTACCTGCAATATGACCTGCGTTATGACTATTACATGAGCTATCTTATCCATGCAACGCAATCTCATCCATCGCTCTGCCTACGGTGATTTTAATCCTACTGTTTACCACAATTATTCTTGCTGTCATTATTGCTGTTTTTACTTTACTGTTGTTACTTGTAAAGCACTGCTGCTACTATATTACTGTTGTTACTGATAAATTGTGTCAAGAAGTGTCCTCCTAGGTGTGGCCGAATTGACAACTCTACTGCTAAGCCTTATAAATATTCTTTGACTCCCCTCGTGTCGAATCAATAAATTTGGGTTTACTTCCCTCGAAGACTGTTACGATCCCCTATACTTATGGCTCGTCAATACCCACCTAGGTAAACAGAGTAATCGAATCCATTTTAGATGTCTAATCATGTTATTAGATGGCACTATAGGTGCAGTAACCCTACGACATCCACACTAATTTTATTTTAGATGTTGGGTAAACCAATTAATAATTTCACGAAAGATAATATAGCGAGATTTTTATTGGGAAATAGCACTAACATCTTAAATTATAACAAAACATGAGGCGTGCGACCACGTGGAATTACAGACTATGATATTACCCTCGTCAAAATAAAATCTTACAACGCGTCAAAAAAAAATCTTACACTCGTCACAACTTACTTCCAATGGCAAAATTGGTAAAGAAAATACGTCATTTGTCTCAAAATTGATAACATTTAAATTTTGAAGTTTGTAATGTATTTTTCATGATGGATCTAATGAATCTTTTTATCGAACAAATTATAATTCTAAATAATTTATTATGAATTATCAATCACAAATAGTGATGCTCAACATCACAATTTATAGGAAGTGTCTATGAGTCAAGACCTGCACTCATCATTCAATCAAAAAAAATAACACATGTCCAAAGAATTTTGAAAACCGGTGCACTGTAGCTTTTTCTTCTTGGCTCACTTCGTTCTGTTTCAGTCCCTTACATACACACTTGTCTTTTTTTTCATTGATATGTTTTCATTTTTTTTATTTTTCTTTTTTCCTTTCTAAACAATGTTTTATTTTTCCAAAGAATATTTTGTTCCATTAGCCTAAGGCGCGTCTAAATTTTGTTCTGTAGTCATAATTTGTTTTCTCGTGTGTTTAATATTTGTTTTGTATAATCGAGTTATTTTTTACTAGTGCCAAGTTTTTCTCCCAGATAGTCGAATTTTTTGCCCCTGCAACATCCGTGATTTGTTTCTCATGTGTTTAAACTTTGTTCCGCAAGTTCCTATTCATGTTCCATGTTTTATTATGATGCTAAAGTTTGCGCATGTACTTCTTTTGTATGTTTTTGGATCTGGATCATTTTCTGGGTTTTTACTTGCACGTACGTGGTGGTGGTGGGGGGGGGGGGGGGGGGTAGTACTTCACCGGAGTAAAGAGCGATGAGATTAGTACACTGGATATGCAACCACTCATCTCTTCTGCCAATGAGAACCATGCCGTCACTCAAGCCATGAACATGTGTCCGCCCCGGATTTGGAAGCCTGATACGTCCAAAACGTATCTACTTTCCCGAACACTTTTGCTATTGTTTTACCTCTAACTTGTGTGTTTTGAATACAACTAATGCGGACTAACGCTGTTTTCAGCAGAATTGCCCTGGTGTCTTGTTTTTGTGCAGAAAGTCAACTTTCGGGAAAAACACCAGAAAAGATCGCAAACCTCCTATTTTACCAGAAGACTCACGGAGCCAGAAGGGGAGCAGAGATGGGCCACGAGTGGCCCAAACCACAGGGCGGCGCGGCCAAGGGGCCCACCGCGCCAGCCACTGAGGAGGGCGACTCGGCACCTCCCCGAGCCCCTTTCGACTACTTAACCCTCTCTGACCTAAAACGCGAGGGGGTCGTCCACTTCATCCAGAAACATCACCGTACGCCGCCACCATCGCGAAACCTATTTCGGGGACCAGAAACTCCGTTCTGGCACTCCGCCGGGACGGGGAATTGGAGGAGATCATCGCCATCATCATCACCGACGCTTCTCCATCGATCCATCCATGTGTGAGTAATTCCCTGCTGTAGGCTGAGGGGGATGGTAGGGATTGGATGAGATTGTTCATGTAATAAGCTATAAGATCATTAGGGCATGGTGCCAGTATCCGTTGTTAGTACTTATTGATGTTGTTGCAACTTGTTGAGCTTAATGCTTGTCACTAGGGCCCGAGTGCCATGATTTCAGATCTGAACATGTTATTGTTTCATAATGATATGCACTGTTTATTGATCATACCTGCAAGTTGTATACACATATTGTTGTCCGGAACCCGCGGTCCCAAAGTGACAATAATTGGGACAGCCGAGGGGAATGGCTGCGATGTGAGGATCACATGTGTTCACGGCGTGTTAATGCTTTGCTCCGGTACTTTATTAAAAGGAGTACCTTAATTACCAGTAGATTCCCTTGAGGCCCGGCTGCCACCGGCTGGTAGGACAGAAGATGTTGTACAAGTTTCTCATTGCGAGCACGTACGACTATATACGGAACACATGCCTATGTTTACTTAGTACTTGGATGCTTTATCATTATTATCTGCAATGCCTATGTCTTGATTATTATATGAGCTATCTTATCCATGCAGCGCCCGTTCATCCATCCCTATGCCTACAGTGTTTTAATCCTACTGTTTACTGCAATCACTACTGCTGTCTCTATTTACTGCTGCTATTATTTCACCGCTACTACTGCTATAAAACTGTTGCTACTGATAATCTGTGTCGAGCAAGACTATTCACAGGTGCAGCTGAATTGACAACTCCGCTGTTAAGGCTCTCAAGTATTCTTTGGCTCCCCTTGTGTCGAATCAATAAATTGGGTTTTACTTCCCTCGAAGACTGTTGCGATCCCCTATACTTGTGGGTCATCAAGACTATTTTCTGGCGCCGTTGCCGGGGAGCATAGCTTTATTTGTGAGTTCACTTGTGATCTATATTGCTCGCTGAAATTTATTCATCATGGGTAAAGCTCGTGATGAGAGGGTCCGTGTATTGCCATCCACTACAAGAAAAGGTACGACACTTAGTACCTCTGCTGCTCTTGACTCACCATCTGTATTGAGTCAACTTGTTACACCACCACAATCTTCACGTGTTGGTACTACTGCTGAATCTGAAATTGCCTCTGATAATGTTGATGATGCTTCTACTGTGATTGATGAGAATATTTCATTAGGTCCACTTTTAGATGCTGCTATTGCTAAGTCTAAACAACTTGAAAATACTAGAACACCTAATGGAAGTCCTACTACTCCTGTTTATTCACCTGAGTTAAGGGATTATACTTGTGATGATGATCCTGATGAAACTTATGTGGAACTTGATGATGATTTTATTGATAAATGTAATGCTACTACTGGTGCAAGTAATATAGAAATTTTCTTGCACAACATGCTGTTAAATACAAGTTGTCACCTGATCCTAAGTTTGCCACTTCTCCTATAAACATTAAAGATAAGGATTATGATTTTTCTCTTGATTTATCTCATATATCTATTGTTGAGAAAACTCCTTTTTGTGGCACTAAGAGTGAAAGTGCTGTAGAGCACATGAATGAGCTCTCTACTTTGAGTGGCTTATTTTCTGATGATATTAAGAAGCGTAGCTATTTTGTTGCTAAGATTTTTCCTTTCTCATTAAAAGATGATGCTAAAGCTTGGTATAACAACTTGTCTCCTGGTTCTATTACTAGTCCTACTGGTTTGCTTGATGTTTTCTTTCAGAAATATTTCCCTGCTAGTGCTCAACATGATGCTTTGCAGAGAATTTATAACTTTGACCAGGAAGATGAAGAGAAACTTCCAGAGGCATGGACAAGGTTTTGCTCTCTTATCAGAGCTCGGCCTGGACATGATTTGGAAAAGCATGATCTACTTGATATATTTTACAGTGGACTAACTATTGAATCTAGAGCATATCTGGATAGTTGTGCTAGTTGTGTTTTCAGGAAAAGAACCCCTGAAGAAGCTGAAGAATTATT
Organism: Poa pratensis; assembly: GCA_947311845.1. Lineage (NCBI taxonomy): Eukaryota > Viridiplantae > Streptophyta > Magnoliopsida > Poales > Poaceae > Poa > Poa pratensis. The sequence goes on along the minus strand of CAMZMU010000034.1, from coordinate 18,466,478 downwards.
GGCTAAAATCAGCCAGAATTATGATGATTGGACTCTACCTGCGCCGACCCCCACACCTACACCGACACCAATATCAAAGAAGAGGGGAGGTATGATTGAATTGAATGATGAAACAATGAGGGAGGCCAAGAAGACTCTCATTGAGAAGGGTATTAAATCTGAAGATGTGAAGAACCTTCCACCTATTGAAGATTTGTGTAAGCCAATTCCTCATCCATCCATAATTGAGGTTCACTCTCTCCACAGGTTCGATGAAGGAGATATTCCCTACTCTAAACCACCTGATCAATGCTTAGATGAATTTGATAATTATGTTATTAAGCAAGATAATTTTAATATGAGAGTAGAGAATCATTTGCATGAAAACTCTCAAGCTATTAGTAAGTTGCATGATATTGTGGAGAGAACCTCCAATGATGTTAAGATGCTTATTAAACATTTCCATATGGTTCAAACTCAAATTGATCAACTCACTAAAGTGCAACAAGACATGTTAGCCAATGCTTCTAAAGAAAAATTAAAACCTGTCTATGTTAGCACTAGAAGTGGAGCTCATACTCAGGATCCTTTATATCCTGAGGGACACCCTAAAAGAATTGAACAAGATTCTCAACTAGCTGAAAATCCAGTTTCTCCTTCTAAGAAAAAGAAGAAGAAGAAACATAAAAATGTTGTAGAATCCTCTGAAACTGTTAATGATCCTAATAGTATATCTATCTCTGATGCTGAAACTGAAAGTGGTAATGAACTTGATAGTGATAAGGATAAAAATGATGCTCTTGATAAAGAAGTTAGTGAAAAGGAACCTGAAAAGCATACTAAAAACACAAAGTACACTAAGGAAGACTTCATTGCTAAGAAACATGGTAATGAAAGGGAACCTTGGGTTCAAAAGCAAATGCCTTTTCCAACTAAGAAACTAAAATCAAAGGAAGAAGAACATTATAATAAATTTTGTGAATGGATGAAACCCTTGTTCTTGCAAATTCCTTTGACTGATGCTATTAAATTGCCTCCTTACTCAAAGTATATGAAAGATATTGTTTCTAACAAGAGGAAAATTCCTAATGAGGAAATTTCTACTATGCTTGCTAATTATTCTTTCAATGGCAAGGTTCCTAAGAAGCTTGGAGATCCAGGTATACCAACCATCCCTTGCTCCATCAAGAATAATTATGTTAGAACTGCTTTATGTGATTTGGGAGCAGGAGTTAGTGTTATGCCTTTTTCTCTCTATAAGAGACTCTATCTTGATAAATTGATACCTACTGATATATCTTTGCAAATGGCTGATAAATCTACTGCTGTTCCTGTTGGCATTTGTGAGGATGTCCCTGTTCAAGTGGCTAACAATTGTTTAATTTTGACTGATTTTGTTGTTCTTGAAATGCCTGAAGATGATAATATGTCTATTATTCTTGGAAGACCTTTTCTAAATACTGCAGGTGCTGTTATTGATTGCAATAAAGGAAAAGTAACTTTCAATGTTAATGATAAAGAACATACTGTTTATTTCCCCAAGAAAGTTGACAAGATTTATGGAGTCAATACCATCTCCAATTTTAAAACTATCAAAGTGGGAAGTATTGATTGCCCTATATATGATCATCAAGAAGGATATCAAAACATTATGATTGGATCCATATCAATACAATACAAGGTAACATGAGTGTTTCATGATGTTTAAATCATTTGTGTCATGTAAATTTATTTGGTGCCAAGACTTGATCAACCTTGTTATCAAATGTATTTGCATACATGAAAGAGCTAAACAGCATTTCTTTCTTCAACTTTGTTTTACCTCCTGTAGTGATAATTAGGTTGCAAAAGTTTAGTTGTTTTGAATTTTAAAAATAATTTTTCTGCCCAAGTTTTATTAATTTAAATATCCAGATTTCATGCAAATTGAAAGTTTTCAAAATCTGTAAAAATTATACCATTGGTCCTATTTTTCAAAGAGCATCGTGGGAGTGCCTGGTGCTGACCAAGGGGACCCACCATGGGGTCAAACCACATGGTGGCGCGGCTGCCCCTTGGCCGCGCCAGCCACTGAGGTGGGGCACCCTTGGCCCTCCAGCAGTTCCCCCACCTACCACTTCTTCCTCTTGCATCACTCAGCTCGTTTTTCTCTCTCACACTCGAGTTTTTGCTGTTCTTCCTCGCGATTTCGATCTCTTTGTTCAGCCCATCTCAGCTGCTGAGATTTGGGGCAATTGCTCTCAGGTATGTGACTCCTCCATGTATCCAAGTAGAATTTTGTTTAGTAAGTATACCTTGAGTATTTTGCTGCTGTAGGTGACTTGTTAAGTGAGTATGCATGCTTGTTCTATGTTGAATTATTAGTTTTGATGCATGTTTAGTCCTCTAGCAAGTTCATATAGTAGTTCCCCTCATTTGTATGTCTCAAAATCATTTTTTATAATGTTTGTTAAAAAATTTCAGAAAAGGAAAATGCATAACCACACCTTTGGGGAGGTGTTTGAAAGGGATTCTCAGAGAGCAAGAAGGCCTTTGAGGGCATCTACTCGAGTTAGGCGTTCCTATGATGAGGATGTCATTGCACCGAACATTGGAGATGGAGGGGATGACCAAATCCCAAATGCTTCATCCTTTCCATGCATGGAGTTTTTGCGTAATGCAGGGTTGCTTGATGACTTCATGTTCCTTATCCAGAGAGTTGGCCTAACCACTTATATGCAGGATGAGGGCGACCAACATTATTGGCTCACCAAAACTTTTGTTGAGAGTTTTAAATTTGTGAATTCATCTTATGCGCCTACTGTCCAATTTAAGATTTATGACAGGCCTGTTACAATGGACTTGGGAGACTTTTGTGCTGCCATAGATATTGCTCCTATAGGTACAGCGAAGAAGATTGCAGGGAACACCAAAGACTTTGTGGAACTTTACCGAGGAGTGACCAACGACGATGACCGCATCGCTCAGCGCGGCAAGATAAGGAACATCCAATTCCCTGCCATTAGATATTTCGTTTATTATCTTGCTACTAGCATTCTTGGTAGGGAAAACACCAGTAACATTTCTAATTATCATCTTGCTTTTCTTGCTGCTGCACTTAATGGTAACACTGCTTACAACCTTGGTGCCCTTATTGCTCGCCGTTTGGCTGCTAGTGGACCTATTTATGGAGGAATTGTTGCTTCACGAGTTATCGCATATCTAGGTCTTTCCGTTAGTCCTAATGATGAGAAGCTAACCCCTTTCAGACTTGATATTTCTGCTATGAAAGGCCATCAGTTTGTCACACCTAATTCTCATTTAGGAAACATTGTTTACAAAGTTTTATTTACTAACGGGGATGAATATGAAGTGCCTTTGCCCCAGGCCGATCTGTTCCCTATACACAGGAGACCGTGGTCGTACTCCAAGGAGGCGTTGGAGGAGCAGCTTAGAGTGCGAGGCTTTCACCAGCAGCACCAGGAGGAGGGAGAAGCACCTGATGATGGCTACACCGTCACTTACCTTGGAGCGTCATCCAGCTCTTACCAGGACGAGGGCCCTTCCTCGTCGTACTATGGAGGCGCCACTTCCTGGGCACCATGGGGTTGATCTCCACTTAGGCCAAAAGCCTAAGCTTGGGGGGAGGTATATCGACATCTCACTCATTTACATATCATATCTTGTCGATACTTTGTATATCCATGTTGCAGTTTTCTTTCTTTCTTTTTAATTGTTTACCTTTTATTGCTGCATTCCAAAACACAAAAAGACCAAAAATATTTCTGTTGTTTCTCTTCATTTGTTTCTTTAAGTTTCAGTATTAGTTTGCTTAGTTTTAAAATTCGGTTTGTTATTCAAAAATCCAAAAATATTTTGCTTTATTGTTTGTTTCTTTTTGCTCTTGTTTCAAAAACTCGAAAACCCAAAAATATTTGTTGTTTCTTTTTGGTTTTGTATAGTGTTTTCAGAGTTGGACAGCCATCCGTGACTCCGATGGAGCTTGGTTTTCATTCTTATCATTCGAAGCAACACAAGTGAAAAAGCAATAAGGATGATCTACAACAACTTGAGTTGGGGTGAGAGGCTGGTATGAACTCTATTTGTTTTCATTTTTGTACATATACTCATCTATGTGAGCATGCTTAGTTGGTTCATGTGAGGTATATGTCATTTAGTGGATGCTTAGTAGTTCTTGTTCTCTCATGATCGGTCCCAATTTATTAATAGTGGTAGCATGTTATGTTGATGTTTGCTTGCATTGTTCTATTCATAGAGGGTATGACATTGTGGTATCCTCCTCTGAATAATTCATTCGAATTGACTTGGCACATGCTCATGCATGCGTATGACTGAAAAACAAAAGTCAATTAAGCCTTGATGATTTATTTTGACTCAGAGTTCTTGTATCACTTTTATGTCTCAATTAATTTCATTTTGTCGCAAGCATGATTATGACGGTTATTGCTCTCTTGATTGTCGCTTCCCAGTCTATTGCTAGCCTTCACTTGTACTGAGCGGGAATGCTGCTCGTGCTTCCAAAACCATGAAAACCAAGTTATTCCAAAGTGTCCACCATAAATACCTATGCATGGCATTTCGAACCATTCAAGTAAATTTTCATGTGCTACCTTTAAAACCTTCAAAGTACTTCTCAATTTGTGTCAATGTTTTATAGCTCATGAGGAAGTATGTGGTGTTTTATCTTTCAATCTTGTCATTCAGACTTTCACCAATGGACTAGTGGCATATACATCCGCTTATCCAATAATTTTGCAAAAAGAGCTGGCAACGGGGTGCCCAGTCCCAATTAATTACAACTTTCATCAATAATTCTCTTCACATGTTTTGCCCTGATTTATCAGTAAGCAACTTAATTTGCAAATAGACACTCCTCCATGGTATGTGAATGTTGGAAGGCACCCGAGGATTCGGTTAGCCATGGCTTGTGCAAGCAAAGGTTGGGGGGAGTGTCACCCATAATTTTGCTTCTGTTTTAAAAATAAAAAGCTCTAGCACATGATAATCCTGCTTCCCTCTGCGAAGGGCTAATCTTTTACTTTCATGTTGAGTCACCATCCTTTCTTTGAGCACTTTATCGAGAGCATAGTTGTCATTCTTAGTGTAATGTGCTTGTCCCAGAATGTGGTTAACTGTGATATAACTTTGATGCCTTTATCTTTGATATCTTTGATTCTTGTCTTCCCATGAACTTCAGAGGTGCCTGGGCATTTATGTTTTGCTGTACAAAAACGGGCAAGCGAGATACCATCTTATCATATCCTATTATGAGCATTACAATCTTGTGAATTAATATGTTTCATGTTTGTCGCTATTAGTATGTTGGTATCTTTTCATAGTTTACATGCCTATTGAGTGACATTATTTGCATTTGCCCCATCTTGAATTGCCTAAGCATTTGTTCATATAGTGAGAATATATGCATCATATGAAGCAAATGTGTTCGTGAAAGTCTTTTATCGCACTCAGTTGTTAACACAATTGCTTGAGGACAAGCAATAAGCTAAGCTTGGGGGGGAGTTGATACGTCCAAAACGTATCTACTTTCCCGAACACTTTTGCTATTGTTTTACCTCTAACTTGTGTGTTTTGAATACAACTAATGCGGACTAACGCTGTTTTCAGCAGAATTGCCCTGGTGTCTTGTTTTTGTGCAGAAAGTCAACTTTCGGGGAAAACACCAGAAAAGATCGCAAACCTCCTATTTTACCAGAAGACTCACGGAGCCAGAAGGGGAGTCAGAGATGGGCCACGAGTGGCCCAAACCACAGGGCGGCGCGGCCAAGGGGCCCACCGCGCCAGCCACTGAGGAGGGCGGCTCGGCCACCTCCCCGAGCCCATCTTTCGACTACTTAACCCTCTCTGACCTAAAACGCGAGGGGGTCGTCCACTTCATCCAGAAACATCACCGTACGCCGCCACCATCGCGAAACCTATTTCGGGGACCAGAAACTCCGTTCTGGCACTCCGCCGGGACGGGGAATTGGAGGAGATCATCGCCATCATCATCACCGACGCTTCTCCATCGACCATCCATGTTTCCCCCATCCATGTGTGAGTAATTCCTGCTGTAGGCTGAGGGGGATGGTAGGGATTGGATGAGATTGTTCATGTAATAAGCTATAAGATCATTAGGGCATGGTGCCCAGTATCCGTTGTTAGTACTTATTGATGTTGTTGCAACTTGTTGAGCTTAATGCTTGTCACTAGGGCCCGAGTGCATGATTTCAGATCTGAACATGTTATTGTTTCATAATGATATGCACTGTTTATGGATCATACCTGCAAGTTGTATACACATATTGTTGTCCGGAACCCGCGGTCCCAAAGTGACAATAATTGGGACAGCCGAGGGGAATGGCTGCGATGTGAGGATCACATGTGTTCACGGCGTGTTAATGCTTTGCTCCGGTACTTTATTAAAGGAGTACCTTAATTACAGTAGATTCCCTTGAGACCGGCTGCCACCGGCTGGTAGGACAGAAGATGTTGTACAAGTTTCTCATTGCGATCACGTACGACTATATACGGAACACATGCCTATGTTTACTTAGTACTTGGATGCTTTATCATTATTATCTGCAATGCCTATGTCTTGATTATTATATGAGCTATCTTATCCATGCAGCGCCCGTTCATCCATCCCTATGCCTACAGTGTTTTAATCCTACTGTTTACTGTAATCACTACTGCTGTCTCTATTTACTGCTGCTATTATTTCACCGCTACTACTGCTATAAAACTGTTGCTACTGATAATCTGTGTCGAGCAAGACTATTCACAGGTGCAGCTGAATTGACAACTCCGCTGTTAAGGGTCCAAGTATTCTTTGGCTCCCCTTGTGTCGAATCAATAAATTGGGTTTTACTTCTCTCGAAGACTGTTGCGATCCCCTATACTTGTGGGTCATCAAGGCCGCCCACAGCGGCGCACCCCAAAGGCCCACCCACCCCCCCCCCCCCCCAATCGGTTCGAGATGCCGACCAAACAACAAACACCTTCCGGGCGAAATTTATATTAAACGAGATTTAACAAACTTACAATTTGGAATCTAAACGAGATTTAACAAACTAAACCTAAACTAGGCGGAGCGAAGTAGGCCTATGCCGATGCCGGCGACACGCCCCAGCATCTAGCCAACCACTACACGCGCCGGCGGCGAGCAGAGATGCCGCTTCATGGCCTTGCGACGGGGAAGAAGATGCGAACCAAGCGCCGGAATCATCAACAGACTTGCATGCCTCGATGATCCGGCGCCGGAAGTATCATCTGCTATTGCCGTCGGCTACAGCCTTTACAAACGGTGCCTCGGCAGAGCCTGAGGCTTCTTATTTCGCGGCCGGCGCGTGGCGGGATTTGATCTACCGGTGGAAAGCCTGATGGGAAGCCTCGCCGGGCTTCCTTCGCCCCCTTCTCCGGTGCCGGCGACGCTGCTGACCAAGATGCAGCCGGTTGTAAAGGGAAATCGGGCAGCTCGGGGTCGTTGTTGTTGTCGTCGTTGTCCTCGCCGTCACGCTCGTCGTCCGTTGCGGACAACTCCGGCGTTGGCTCCCGCGCGCCGGTAGGGAGGAAGTCGCTAGCACGGCGCGCCTCGTACTCCGCGTCCACCACGGCGCGCCAGTAGGGCGCGCAGATGGAGTACGTGGGGTCGAGCTTGTGCTCATACGGCATCTCCTGCCACTTCCGCTTGATGAAGTCGATGCGCTCCTGCCCGCTGAGCCGCGGCGCCACCGGCACGTTGACAGCGTTCCTCGTCCACCCTTCGGGTAGGGTGGCGTCGTCCTCCACCGGCACGCCGTGGCGGCTGCACAGCTGTGCGGTCTCCAACGACACCACGTACGGAGGCGCGTTGGCTGCCTCCTCGCGCCACAGCTCGCGTTGATACGCCTTGGCCATCTCCGTCTCCTCGTTGCGGCGGCGGCGTTCCTCCATCTGCTCGCGGTGTTGTTGCTCATTGCGATGACGCCGGAGCTCGCGCTCCTCTGGCGTCTCGCGGCTGCCCGCCATGCTTCGCGGCCGATCTGCTGGTGGCGAGTTGGGAGAGGGGAGAAGAAGTGGTGTGGGGAGAGGAGGGCTGCGACCCGGGTTTTAAAGGCGGCCAGAGGCGCGGGGTTGGGTGGCCTGCATTAACGCAGCCACCGGTTCACCAGGCCACGCATTGACGCCGACGACGCGTGTGCAGGGCGCCGCCGAGGGCAGCCGCTGCGACTTCAGCACGCGTCGCTTCGCTCTGCGCCCGCCTGGGAAACGGGCAGAGCGTTATTGCGAGGCATGCTGACAGGCGAGCCGCCGTCTCGTCGCCTCGCCATTAAACACGGCGCAACGGCCTCCTGCCAAGCCGAAGTTAACACGGGGCGGGATGCTATCTCTATGACGGGCGGGCCAGCCCTATCAGGCGCATGTCCGCCCCCATGTCTGGCACCCCCGAGAGGGCCTCCAAACTTGGAGGCCCTTTCGGGGGTGCTGGACATGTTTTTGCTCGGGGCGAGGCATTGGGGGGTGCCGCTGGAGACATTTTTGGCCATCCGGACCGGCCCCAATGGCCTTTGGAGGTCAATTGGAGGCCCCGGTGGAGATGCTCTCACATATAGTGATGAAAATGCATGCTTGTAGGACAACTTTTGAGGGTACACATGTTGATACACGAGGGGAAACTATGGACGTGTCTGGTCACAGGGAGAAATACTGATCAATGATGGCGAATACTAGGATAAATGGTATGCAAAGATGGATCACATCATCTCTGACGGTGTAGCCCTTGGCTTATACTTCCTAAAGGAGCCTATATACACGTGCACACGTCCATGGAAAGAGGATTGTCCTATCAAAGACCCCAATGAGAGTGAAATATCAATATGATAAACAATATATTACATCCATATATTATGGAGTAGCTGAAGTTGGCAGAAGGGAAACAACAAGGGGAAAATGATAGTTGAACTTAAGGGAAACAATCCGAGAAAATCAACAGAACATTGACCACACAATAAATATCCATGCAATGTCGTCGTGCACAGCTCGGCTGCTGCTTGGATCCTTCTCTGCTGCACCTCAAGAATCAAGACTGCCAGTGCCCGTCATACACTCCTCACAGCTTGAGCGGCAATTCTCCAGGCAGACCGGCCTGGTATACATCACTACGGGAAAGCCACACTACGCCGACGGCCTCCCTGTACGCCGACGGCCAAATGTCGGGGCCGTCGGCGTACAGCACGAGCTAGGGCATACGACCAACAAGCCGTCGGCGTACGAACCGCCGTCGGCGTAGCCATCTGTGGCCCGACGGCCGCCGTCGGCGTACAGGAGGCCGTCAGCGTACGCACGCCCACCGTGACGGATCGGGGACGGACGTGTAACTGCGTTGATACGCCGACGGCATTGCCGTCGGCGTACTTGTATACTGTTCCTTTTTTATTTATTTGTGTAGGGTTTAGGGTTTAGAATAGGTATAATTTATATATAAATTGGATCTATAATTTCTCTCCCAATATCGGTATCCCACCGCATAAAATAACGGTTTGAGTTTCCGGAACCCGACCGTACAACATATACATGTAAAATAAATAAAAACAACAGATGTAATATACACCTACAACATAAATATTAAATATTAAACACACCGCTGATCCAACGGCTCACAAGCTCTGGAAGGAAACACACTATCCGTGTGCTTATGCCTGATCCAAGGGCTCACAAGCGCTCGAAAGAAACACACCGATGATCCAACGGCTCACAAACACTGGAAGGAAACACACGATCCGTGTGTTTCTGCCTGATCCAAGGGCTCACAAGCGCTCGAAAGAAACACACCGCTGATCCAACGGCTCACAAGGACTGGAAGAAAACACACGATCCGTGTGCTTCTGCCTGATCCAAGGGCTCACAAGCGCTCGAAAGAAACACACCGATGATCCAACGGCTCACAAGCACTGGAAGGAAACACACGATCCGTGTGCTTCTGCCTGATCCAAGGGCTCACAAGCGCTCGAAAAAAACACACCGCTGATCCAACGGCTCACAAGGACTGGAAGGAAACACACGATCCGTGTGCTTCTTCCTGATCCAACGGGTCAGCAGCGCCAGAAAGAAACACACGACGCCTATAAATAGGCCACTCCTCAGACATGTTACTCACTCACACAAAACATTCCAGCGTCAGTCGGAGAGGCATCTTTGGGCAACCAGCGGCAAGACGTCTCTGATGATCAGCGACCGTTCCAAACGGTTGCAGATCATCAGAGATGTTTTGAACGGTTGCAGATCATCAGAGATGTTTTGCCGGACGGTTGTAGATCATCAGAGACGTCTTACCGCTGCTTGGATCGAAGTGGCGCTCAAACACAAAACATTCGGGTTCCCTAGCTATGCCCGACACTGAATGCAACGACATTCGACCGTGAATCAGTGTCGGGCTGTAGCTAGGAGAAACCGTGTGTTTTGTTTCCCAGGTTACTCGTCCCCTTATATAAAGGGCCAGGGGCAGACCCCAGATTTGCTATCAGTACCGCGTCACCACCGCGCCGCCGCCGCCCTTGTCCACGCCTCTCGACGACCTCTCCGCGCCCGTGGCCTCCGCCGGTGCCCCTCCACGCCTCTGTGGACCTCCCCTAGTCCGTCCCCATGCCAGTGTACGGTACCCTTTCTCCCTGATCCCTCCTCCCCTCCGTAGGTTGCATGTACCTTAGGTGTTTGATCAAATTCCCCACTATTGGTTTCAGATCTCGGGCATATACGTCGGCGATGGCCGCGGCCGGACACCCGTTGGACAATAACGGCCCTGTGCGGGATTGGGCTCCGCCGGGCTGGCACTGGGAGTTATCTTCCGGAACGCGTAGCTTGGTAAGAAATCCGGGCGAAGTCGCCGACCCGGATCTTGTTTGGTGGAGGTCGCGTGGGCCAGGGAGCTTCCAGAGGGAGCCGGCCCCGAGGAGGAGGTACGTCGCCGTATAAGGGAGGAGGATGCGCACGTCCGTCGCTACATGCATCTGTTGGATACGATGTATACTAATACATGGCAGGCAATGCAAAGGAATCCTTATCATGTGAGTATTGACCCTGTGATGGTTCCTACTCTTTGGGTGAGGAGTGCTCCCGTGATGCACCCCGCGGCCTAGTACGAGGCAGAAGTTAGTTAAATAAAAATGGCATGAGGACGATCGATCCAGCTGTAACCGGAGATTAAATAAAGATGTAACCGTCATACTTTTTGCATATTAATTTGATCTATGTTGCTTTTTGCATAGAGTATTTTTATGTGTACTTGTTGCTATGTGAAATGATGAACTTGATTTTCGACAAAAGTTTTACAAACATTCTTCACAAAAAGCACTATCATGTAGAAACATCTACAAGTGCTCATATTCGACACATAGGCACTCTACAATGTGCAATATCCTACTCCGGGGTGTGACCGGCTTCACCGGCTTCACTTTCTCTCTAGTGATTTTCTGCACTTAGAGGTGAATACTCCCGTTTCGGGAGAACCGGATGGAATCTTGTGTTGATTTGGGGTAGACTTTGGTTTCTCACCTTCCTATGGCCTAACCTAACACAACCAAGCAAAAAAATCCACTGGCCTACCCCCTTTCGACGCACGTCTATGGGGGCATACGAAACGTTAGGGTTTTCCCAGCGGATTCGGGTTTCGCCGAAGCGGGGCCCCGGAGCGTCGGAACCCCACCAGAACCTAGGTTGTGCCATACCATATGTATACAAGTGTGTTGTGTGTTGTAAATGTGCAATATCCTACTCCGGGGTGTGACCGGCTTCACCGGCTTCACTTTCTCTCTAGTGAGTTTCTGCACTTGGAGGTGAAAACTCCCGTTTCGGGAGAACCGGATGGAATCTTGTGTTGATTTGGGGTAGACTTTGGTTTCTCACCTTCCTATGGCCTAACCTAACACAACCAAGCAAAAAAGTCCACTTTCCTACCCCTTTCGACGCACGTCTATGGGGGTAGACGAAAACGTTAGGGTTTTCCCAGCGGATTCGGGGTTTCGCCGAAGCGGTGCATCGGAGCGTCGGAACCCCACCAAACCCTCGTTGCAAGTTTCGTACACGTCAGGGAAAGGATGATATGATTAAACACCTCTTCTCTCGTGGGTATATGCCGAACTTCGTGACGACAGTCAACTTTGATGAGTACGAGCGCGAGAGTGGCAGGGTGATGCGGCAGCGGATCAATGGCAATGAAGATGATGGGATTAGAAACTGGCTAGATGATCTCCGTGCTGGCGACATGCCAGATTCGCCACCATCACAGGAGGAACCGGAGGAACCGCGTGAACCGGAGGAACCGCGTCAACCAGAGGACCCAGAGCCAACCGCGAAGGCCTTCTTTGATATGATGGCCTCGTCTCAGAGGCCTCTGTACGAGGGTGCAAAAGTTTCTCAGCTCGATGCCATCTCGCAAGCACTAGCCAACAAGCTCCAGTATGGCAGCACCCGTTCATGCTTTGAAGCGCATCTGCAAACAACTGGTAACCTGTTGCCTGAAGGGCATTGTCTGCCTCAAAGCATGTACGAAACGAAGAAAATCCTGCGAGATCTCAGCATGGATTATCAGAAGATAGATTGTTGTCCAAAAGGATGCCTTTTGTTTTGGAAACAGTTTGCCAATGACAAGTACTGTATCTTGTGTAAGGCCTCTAGGTATCATGTGGTAAAAGGACCGATGGTACGAAGACGCAGTCAAATGTCGCCATTAAGATTCTTCGTTACCTCCCATTCATACAAAGAATCAAGCGGCTTTACATGAACAAAGAGTCTGCCACACAGATGCAATGGCACAAAACGGGGAAGAGATACAAGGATGAGCACGACCGGGAATTGATGGGACATCCATCTGATGGTACGGCATGGAAGAACTTTGATGCGAACCACCCCGATGAGGCAGCAGATGCTCGAAACGTGAGAATCGCGATAGCAACCGATGGATTCAATCCATATGGTTTGTCGACTACCTCGTACAGCTGCTGGCCCGTGTTTGTTATTCCGCTCAATCTCCCTCCTGGAGCCCTAATGCAAAGAAGACCATATTCCTCTCGCTGATCATTCCAGGTCCTGAATATCCGGGGAAGAATTTAAGTGTGTACATGCAGCCAATTGTGGATGATCTGAACCACTCTTGGCACCACGGGACGTTGACATATGATCGTGCATCGAAGACAAACTTCTTGATGAAAGTTTGGTATCACAATTCCATGCATGACATGCCCGGGTACGCCCTATTCTGCGGATGGTGTACAGCTGGTAAGTGGCCATGCCCAGTGTGCAGGAACCGACTTGAGTTCATGTGGCTAACGGCGGGACGGAAGTATTCCGCGTTTGACACACATCGAAAGTTCCTCAAAAGAGGGCATCGTTTAGAGAAGACAAAAAGAACTTCAAGAAGGGCAGAGTTGAGCGTGAAGAAAAAGCGATACCAACTTTCGATGGTGCAGCTGTTGACGCCGAGCTAAGTGCTCTCGTGCTGCCCAGGGAAAAGGCCCACGATATGTGGGATATGGTGTGGCGCACAACTGGACTCACGTGGCAGGCTTGACGCAACTCGAATATTACAAGGACCTCGAACTTCCCCATAGCATCGATGTGATGCACACCGAAAAGAATGTTGGAGAGTCCCTCTTTCACACAATCCTGAACATTCCTGAGAAGTCGAAGGATAATGTTAAGGCTAGAGTTGATGTTAAGAAGCTCTGTGATAGGGAGAGAATGCACATGAAGCCTCCTGAAGGCCGTCAAAAGAACTGGTTCAAGCCGCATGCTGACTTCTGCCTTAATAGTATGCAAAGGTCTGAGGCATTCCATTGGCTCAAATTCGTCGTGATGTTCCCTGATGGCTATTGTTCGAATATAAGTAAGGGAGTCAATATACAATCGGGAAAAGTCACCGGGCTCAAGAGTCACGACTATCATATATGGATTGAGCGGCTGCTACCGGTGATGGTTCGAGGGTATCTCCCCGACCGTGTCTGGCGAGTGCTCGCGGAGTTGAGCCATTTCTTCCGCACGCTCTGTGCTAAGCAAGTATGTCCCCTGATTATTCAGAAGCTGCATGAACTAGTGCCGGAGTTGCTGTGCAACTTAGAGACGATATTTCCGCCAGGCTTCTTTACTCCGATGGCACATCTTGTTGTGCATCTTGCGAACGAGGTACTCTTGGGTGGACCGGTGCAGTTTCGTTGGCAGTTTTGTATTGAGAGAGAGTTTAAGTATATTCGAACCAAATGTGGAAACAAAAATAAGATTGAGTCATGCATAGCCGAGGCAACTATCCTTCAGGAGATGGCAGACGCCAGGCTAACGTACTACCCCGATGATGTTCCCACTATGCATAACCAGGCCTCTCGGTACAATGTCGACGAGCCCAAGCGAGACCCCAAGCTCGTCCTCTTCCAGTGTCCCGGTGGCAAGAGCGGTGGCCCAACAAGGTATAACTTGACCAATGATGAGCTGGAGTGCATAATGCTCTATGTGCTTATGAACATGAAGGAAGTGACCCACGACGAGCAGGGAGAAGAGGGCAGTTTCCTTAGGTAAAATGGGGAACAAATTACTTTGCAACTACTAACATGATTTCGTTCTAATACGTATTTTCTCCTTTTAGTCAATTCACGGATGAAATGTGGTCGGGAACATCAGATGGACCCAATGAAGCCGCGTTGGACACTCTTTTGAAAGAGCCTGCCCCCGGAAAGAAAAAATTCACGGTTTGGTTCAGGGAAAAGGTAATTTCAAACCTGTCCCTTCTACCTTGCAATTCGTGTCTTATCCCTCTTACTAATGCACAAAACAATTTGTACTTGTAGGGAGCTGATGCCAACGTTGTGATGTCAGATGAGTTGAGATGTGTCTCCCAAGGTTGTAACCGTAGAGTCGAGAAGTATGAGAAGTATGATGTGAATGGGTACCGCTTCCATACAGAGCATCACCAGAACAGTCGGCCTAATGCAAAGACTATAAATACCGGGGTCTTCACCAAAGGAGCCGGTAATTATGATTACTACGGAAGGTTACAGAACGTATATGAGCTGACGTTCAATAACACGAACATATCACTCAAGCTTGTTGTGTTCAAATGCCACTGGTTCGACCCTGAGCATGGAACCAAAAGTACCCCTTCCATTGGGTTAGTTGAAGTTAAGCCTTCAACCACCTACCATGGATCCGATGTCTTTGTTGTGGCTCACCAAGCCTTTCAAGTTTATTATTTGCCCTACCCATGCAAGAAAGAGGGACTCATTGGTTGGGAAGTCGTGTTCCATGTATCGCCACGTGGTAAGCTACCCATGCCCTCCGAAGACGATTACAACAACATTGACCCTAAAACATACGAGGGGATTTTCTATCAAGAGGAACAAACCTTTGGGGACTTTGGCATACAAGGTCTTGAGGACCGCGAGGACAATGCACAAACAGGTGGTGACGTAGTGGTGAATCTAAAGGATATAGATATGCTCAACAAGTTACAGAGTGATAGTGATGACGATGATGAGCCTCCATCGTGCGAGGAGGTTCCAATATACAACACTCGTGATAGTGATGTTGATAGTGATGATGACAACCCAGGACTTAACTATGAGAGTGATGATTAGGGGTGAGGGTCTTTTATGTCCTTTTGCGTACTATTTACTTTTCAACATGCTTAGTCTTTCAACATGCTTCTTCTTAATTGCATTACGTCTTTATTCTTATTTACTACATTTTTCAACATGCTTAAAAGTTTATCCTTTCTCAATGCAGGTGATTGACCAAGATGAGCCAAGGCAAGGAATCATCGGCCTCGGGCTCTCGGGAGGTGTAGGATGTGTTCGGGTGTAGCGTGTGTGAATTCGAACTTGTTTGGAGTTTGTATGAATGCTTGGATGAATTTGAATCATGTTTGTGTCATTTGGATATGTATTGATGTTTTATTTGATGTTTCTGTGATGTTTTATAATTTGTGCAATTTTAATTGTATTTAAAATGCGCCAGAAACCAGCAGCAAAAAGTTTCAGAAACTGAAAATATGGTCAAGGCATTGCCGTCGGCGTAGGATGCTGTGGGACGCACAGGATGGCGCCACGTCGACGCTGGAGGACCATATGGTCATACCTACGCCGACGGCAATGCCGTCGGCGTCAGGCTCCTCCCAGACGCACCAGATCAGCACACGTGGACTCCTAGGCCGACGGCACTGCCGTCGGCGTATAGGTGGAGCAGACGGAGACGTTCGACGTCCATTTTGTGGGACCCACTGAGGCGTCGCCGACGGCATTTTGCATACGCCGACAGCGTCCTACGCCGACGCCGATACACCGACGGCGATCTTTGCTACGCCGACGGCGGGCCGCCGTCGGCATTTTGACGGTTTCCCGTAGTGCATCATGCATCGACTGCACCTACGGGATTGCACTTTGAGGTTGCACTCGGAGTCACAGGAGCACTTGGTTGGGCAGGTTTCCTGGCAGGTGTTGAAACAGGACACTTCACAGGTTGGGTAACTCGTCGGGTCTTTGCAATCGGATTCGGATTGAGAGCAGCACTTGGTTACGCAGGCGTTGCAGTGCAGTCATTTTGCGCCGCTGCCAGCTCCATGCTCATGGAAAGCAGCACGAAGCAAACGGCGGCGACCACCACCACCTTAGCGCCGCCAGAAGCCATGTAAGCCACCTGGCTTGGAGAGTAAAATCAAGCGGGCAAGAAGAAGCCGGGGTGTCGAGGGAGCCAAGACAAAGGAAGAAGAACAAGAAGAAGAAATGCTAAGTGGTGCGTGCCCTGTACCCATAAGATGAATACCAGGCGAGGTCTTTTATAGCCACAGCCAACACACACTTGCATGTGTATAGCCAGTGGTGTATGCATAATTAAGTGCACGTGAAACACGTACCATTGACTTCAGGACGATATGCATGATCTAACCACCATCCTAAATTATATGCAATGCAAGTGTAACGTGCACAAGTATGCGTGTGAGTTAACACAAAGAAGTGCCACCGCCCCATGTGCAATAATCTTAGGCAAGCTCTATTACGACAAGTTTTACCCAACTCCGGTGAGGAAGGGGTGAGGACGGCTATGTTACTTCGGTTCGCTTCAGTGTTTGTAGTCGTCGCTAGGTGGTCTGAAGATCCATTTGTAATTTTTATTAGTTGTGGAATTCTTTGTACCTTAATTTGTTGATGATCAATAGAATGGTTAGCTTTTTTGCAAAAAGAAGGTGGTGGTTTGTTCGGACGAGTTTATATTTGTTATTTGGCTGATGTTTATTGGTGCAACTAAGAGAAGTATATCCAGGAGAGTCATATCCAACCCGTGGTAATCACTGAAGTTCAGTTCTTTCAGTTAATTAGGCCTTTCGTAATGCCTATATATCTTAGCGCGCTATTCTAGATAGTGGTGTATTATAAGAGACGACCACACTAAGTCTTCTCATAGAGAATGTGGGTTATTCTAGAAATGCAAGTATGATTGGAATAGGTATAGAACCACTGTGGGCTCGACATGTGACATGCCACACTGTCCACATGTACACGCTAAAAACTGAATATTTTCCCCGGAAAACACCCTGACGTGGAGGGAATTTGCATCATATATAGGTCTTCCATGTTGGTCTGCGAAAATGCATTTCTGGCAAAGCCGTGGTCTACTGGTCAAGCATCCACTGTCATTAGTCCTTTGTGATTCGTGCTAGATCTCCTCGCCATATTTGACTCATTTCATATTAAATATTAATATGGCATATCGTTGAAATATATTCGATTTAAATGAAATTGTAATGAAATCTTGTTATTTAATTCGTTTTATAGATCCAACATATATTTGGATTACTTCAGTTATTTTTCAATCAAATTATGGTAATGTCGGTTCATAACATAATTCTATGATATTCCATGAAGAACCGTTAACGGCAGATGGATGACCGATAGGGGCCACGACGCGGCCAGAAAAATTGAATTCATTGGTATTCTATATTCTTCAATTTCCCCCACTCGTACAGTCGGGCCATTTTACCTTCCCCAAACGCACAAGGATGGAGCGACTCGTGTGCGCTATGACAGATTGCTTACGATACGATTTAAAAGTTTTCTGAAGGTGTTCTGGCCATATGTGAAGTCAAGGACATTGCACATGATTTTGTACCTTCGGTGTATGCTATATCGCACACAATTATATTAAATAGATCGTGTGTGTCACATTTGATACAGTTCGCCGATATAATTGTGTGCGATTTTGACTAACTTCGCAAACGGTAATTTCGTATTATTCGTGTGCCTTGATTTGGTTGCCCTAATGCCTCAACGGCTTCCATTTGACGCATGTTACCCAACGCTTTCGAGCTCCCACGTGTAACTCGTGACCGACCATGCCACGTGGTAGACGATGTAGCATGTCAATTATGAGAAATTTGTTAACGGTTTGTATCTTATTTAACATTTGCGAATTTTTTCTTCCTCGCACAGTAATTTAGGATTCAATTATTCCCTACTTATTTTCCCACAATTTTGCCGCCTTCCCACCTCCTTCGTCTTGTCTATAAATATTAGGAGCGCCTCCAGCTGCCGCTAATCCACATGACGCCTCATCGCAAATCAAATATTCGTGATCAGTGCGATACTTGCGGGAGAAACAAGCACGACTTGCGTGCCTAGGGTTGGGTATCGTCGTCGCCCTTGTGCCGACGGGGGCAGAGGGGTGCCAAAACATATCTTATATTTCAATCACTTTGCTTAGGGTTTGTCCAGAATCTCACCAAAACTTTGGATAAAACTGTCGGAACCGATGTTGTTTGTAGAAACAATAACTTGGATGGTTCCGAGGAAACATGGACCTAAGAAGACAAAGAGGAGGGCCAGAAGCCCATTTTGATCTTGCACAGTTAGAGGCCCCATGGCATGGCTTCCCCCTTTGGGTGTACCATGGTGGGCCCATCACCTCCAGATGCTCCGTTGGCCACCTCCTTTCATTGCACAACTTCATACATAAAGAAAAGTCTTCCTAGAGAGTCACAGAGCTTTTTCTAAATAGAGCCACCAACATCACGATCTTCATTTTCGGGACCTATTTGCTTCTTGCCTCCACTCCGGAGATGAATAATTTGATTCCGTTGTCGCAACCATCATCGCTAGGCCAATCTCCATGTCCATGCCTTCATCCTTCTCCATCATGTGCGATTAGTCCCGTGTAGGCATATGGAGTGTATGAGAATTGGACGAGATCAATCATGTATAGATTGTTGTCTAACATACATCATACATGCATGGATCAAATGCAAAAATGAATGTTGGTTTGCATTGTCGGAAAATACAGAATCATGAATTACAAGAAAGAACTTCTTTATCAGTAAGGCCAATGCTTAGCTGATCATATCTCACAAGTACTAACAAAACCAGATGAGAAAGTATTGCACGCATTCAGTTGGGGGATCTAGGCTCCGCCGCGGCACTAGGCCTGGATCATATGGTGTGAGGCCTTGGTGACGCGGTCCAGGACCTGCTCGACGGCGTCCCCCACCCCCTCCTCCCCCCCCCCCGACGAGGGCCACCACCTTCAGGTCGCACCCACCGCATGCCTCCTTGCACTTGTGTTGTGCGTTGGCACCCAGGGACTTGCGCTACAGCACCCGCGCTCGTCAGGCCACTCAAAGAGGCACGTGGCGCGTAGAGAATCACCAAGGCCTTTTCAGCACAAACTGATCTAAGCTTTTTTCTACTTATGTAGCTGCTGCATTCTTTACTGAAAATTCTAATCCTGAATTGTATATGTGGGAATAAGATGTAAATAGATAAACAGTTATGCGAGAAGATACATTCTTATTATATGGCACACTTAGAGACCCCATGCATGCCTTCCCCTTTGGGCGTACCATGGTGGGCCTAGCTCCTCCTGCTCTGTTGGCCGCCTCCTTTCATTGTACAACTTCAGATAAAAGAAAAATCTTCCTAGCTAGTCAAATAGTTTAAAAAAAAAATGGAGGGCCACCCCCATCGCAATCTTCGTTTTTGGGGCCTGTTAATTTGCTTCTTGTCTCCATGCTGGAGGGGAAGAATTTGATGTCGTTGTCTCAACCATCATCATCAGGCCAATCTCCATGTCCATGCCTTCATCCTTCTCCCTCATTCGTGATTTGTCCCATGTAGACATATATAGTGTGTGAGAATTGGATGAGATCAATCATGTATAGAATGTTGTGTAACATACATCATAAATTGATCAAATGCAAAAATGAATTTTGGTTTCCAGTCACATTTGTTGAATATACACAATCAGAAATTACAAGGGAAGAATATGTGATTGTTAGAACCTGAACTAGGGTTTAGAGAGAGAGGTGATGCAACAATGCTCAATTGTATTGATCGTTGGTGCAGCTATATATATAGCATTACAAGCAGTTTACGGATTATAAACAACCTAACTAACATATATGGATCCGAGAGAGGGCTCTCATTTGGTTCTCTCCTTTCTCTCTCCTCTATCCCTTTCTTCCCTCTTGAGAGTCGCTCCTTCTTGCCCGGCGCCGCTCGAGCGGCTCTCCGCCGGCTCTGCTGGCCAGAGAGATGCTGGAGATGGTGGTCGTGGCTCTCTGTATAGGTTAGGCTTCCTTCTGCTCTCTGTAGTTTTAGGCTTAGGATTAGGTTTTCTGTCCCTTGTGGCGCTTTGCGTGTTGCTTTGCTGCGCTCCTCTGCTGGTACGCCTGCCAAGTACCAGCCGGCTGTCTCCGGCGTTCTCCAGCGAGCTTTCAAGGTGGAAGTTTGGCGGGAGACTGTCGGCGGCTGAGAGTTGCTTCAATAAAGGCAGATCTGGCCATCCCCTTCTACGTTGTGGTGCTACTGAATCTCCTCCGGCCGGCCGTGGAGGCGAGGAGAGGAGATGCGGTGGTGGCTGCTTTGTCAGATCTGGTGATGGTGCTGTGGGGTTTCTGGCGCTGGAGCTTCCGAGCAGCTTCTGGCGTGCGGCGGTGGAGGTGAGGCGGCCTGTTAAGCTCCAGTGGCTGGAGGCGGCGGCTGGTTTCTTCTCTTCGGCGACCTCTTCTTTCTCTAATAAGCTCGATGGTTGGCTTCCGGTTCTGGAAGTCAATGGTGACCACTCTGCAGCGGATGGAGTTCAGGTGATGCCTCTTCCTCTGGCCAGCCATGGCGGCGAGGAGTGGAAGGGTTACTGCTGGTCTTCTCCTTCCTCTGCTAGGTGGTGGTTCGTGATTCTGCTGCAGCCTGGAGCATCACACACGGTGGCCTTGCTTGCCGCCGTGATCTATGGCCATGAAGGTGGCCTATCTTCAACCTCCGCTTTGGAGGCCTGCTCGACCCAACGCTGGAGCTCGGCTCCTAGATGTAGCCAAGTGGTTTCGTCCCCGGCTGTGTCGTGTATGCCGGCGTCTGAGGTCGTCCGCCGGAAGGGAGAGCCCGAGTGCTTCAAGGAGCTCCGATGGCGCTCACACGCCTGGAGATTGCCGGTGGCTGGTGGCAGAGAAGACCAAAGGCTTGATTGTTTTTCTTTCTTTAGCTCTAGGGTCTTTTTTGTAAGTTTTCTAGCCTTTTCTTCGAATTTGAGGTCTTCTAGGGCAATAGACGAAAAGGGCCGGAATGTAATTTGTACCTGCCATGTGTTTGAATGATAATGCAGGGGGTCCTTGGGCTCACAAAAAAAAACTAACAGATATGTACGCTAACAGTGATCACAAGCCGCAACAAAAGGAAATGAGAAACTATTGGACACATTCATTTGGGGATGTAGGCTCCGCAGTAGCAGCTGGGCCCAGGGCCTGAAACATACGGCGTGAGCCCCACCCCCCACATGAGAAGACTGACCACCACCTCCGGGTCACGCTTGCCGTAAGCCTCCTCGAACTTGTGCCGCTTGTTGGTACGCAAGGACACTCGTGCCATGTCACTCGCGCTCTTCGGGCCACGCGAAGTGCCGCATGGCGCGTAGAGAATCACCAAGGTCTTTCATTTATAGTCTCGCCGAAGCTTTTTTCTACTTATATAGCTGCTTCATTCTTTAACGAAAATTCTTATCCTGAATTGTTATGTGTGGGAATAAGATGTAAATAGATAAACAGTTCTACAAGAAGATACATTCTTCTTATCTTGCGTTAATTTCTCTTCTGAAATCTACAAAACAGATACCAGAATTCCGTTCTTCAATGATTTTTACATCTCCCTCCTTTATTTTGACCTCGAAAGTGTGTCCGGCTGCATGCCTGCATTGTCGCCTTGTCAAGGCAAATGGTGTTTGCTCCGTATTCGCTGCGAGCATTGAGCTCGTACAGAATAATGGAATTACAAATAGCAAGAGAAGCTACACAAAGGAAAAAAACAAAAGATAACACCAAAGATGCGCCACAAAATTCAGCCACCTAGCGGGATCCAGTCCGCGCGCGCGGTTACCACAGGGGTTATCTAGGACCAAATTTGTCGTTAACACCAACCACCCAAAAATGTACCTTGCTAAGCTGAAATTGCAGTACAACGTACTGTAGTAGTCTGGAGAATGTGCAACTTCTGCAAGCTTTAGGCCACAGATTATATACGGGGTAATGTAGAGACGAACTACGAAGATGCTTATTGGTATCTCCGTCAGTTAAGCTGAGCTACGGAGGCGATCGATCATTGCCCGTCTTCTCCGTCCTTGATCAGGTTGCAGACGTCCGAGCACTCCACCAGGCTGCAATTGCATACAGCATACGTACAACCGTTCAAAATCTCATGCAGCAAAATAAAATAAAATGAACTGTGGATGTCATCCGATCGAAATCGATCGAGCTCGAGTTCCTGGAAGAATTCATGGTCGAATGGACGCACTTACCAGTACTGCCGGCTGCGGAAACCGTCCTTGAACACCACCAGCGGTCTGGACGCACGCAAGCAAATTCGGACAAGTTCGTCAGTCACAGACAGCAAATCAAGAACACGAGTTAGCTAGCTAGAAAGCAGAGTAGAGCATGGAGCCTGCGATCGGTAGACCGGCCGGACATAATAATACCTTCTGACGTTGAAGGGGCCTCCGATGCCGGGCGCGCCGGCGCCGCCGAGGACGCAGGTGCTGACGCACTTGGAGGTGCACCGCGCCGCCTCGGGCGACCGCGGGTGCTTGATCCGCTCCGCCCCCTTGCCATCCTCCCCGGACAGCGTCCCCGGCACGTTGCGGAACGTGTCCTTGGGCGCCGCCTCCGAAGCCTTCTGCGGCTGCGCCGGCGCAGTCACGGCGAGCGCGACGGCCAGCGCCACCACCGCCGGCGCCTGCAGCAGCCTCACTGCTACGACACTCAGTCGTACAACACATCGACGAGCTCGTGACATAAGGCGGGCTGTGGACCGTGCGAGCAAGACATGGCCCATCACGGCCCAGACCCAGGACGAAGCGAGCCCGGACACGCCTTCTTCCATCGCGGCGTGAGGAACCTGGGAAGGAGGTTGACCATTGTAACAGAACAGCGTAGCTGCTCCCTTCTCCTTTCCCCTCGCCCACGACTCTCTCGTGAGGCTGTAATCCAGATCGATTGATCCTGCTGCCTGTGCGTGACGCAAGGACTGCGGTCTAGATCGTGCTACCATATATGTAGATCATAGCAAGTGGTATCCAGAGCAAGGTCCGTTCCTGGAGAAATTTTTTTTTCGTCGGAATCGATCGGTCCGATCTGAGTCCAGGGAGCTCCGACGACGAGATCCGGCAAACCCACCCTGACGCAGCGCGTCACCATGGCAGAGGCGACGGTAGCCGACCTGCAACGCCTACTGCAGGCGACGGCCGAGGCGAACAAGGCCACCGCTGAAGCGGGACAGGTCAACGCCTCGCGCATCACCGACCTGCACACCGCCCTGGACAAGCTCACGCTCTCGCAGAGCGAACTCACCACCGCATCCAAGCGGGTGGAGACATCTCTGGACAGGGTGATTCAAGCCAACACGGCCCTGGATCGCTCCGTCGCAGAGTTGAAGCAGTCGATGGACGGCGTGGCGGCCCGCGTCTCCAACATCGAGAAGGGCGCACCTCCTCCATCGACCCCGGGTGACGCCGACCTGTTCCCGGGTTCGCTTCGGCCTCAACGGCTCCGCAATCCACTGATGAACCAGGGTGTGAATTTCAGAGAGGATCGAACCTCTGGACTCACCCTGGTAAGGGGTGAGCAATCTGTTACCCATCAACATGATGTTCTACTTTCTGATGATGATGATGATCATGAGCAACCTGGAAGTAGTAGAACTAGACCTCACAATCATACTGGTCCGAGATTACCTAGATCAGATTTTCCTACTTTTAATGGTGATCATCCTAAATGGTGGAAGAAGAATTGTGAGAAATATTTTCACCTCTACAATGTGCAGTCTCACCTCTGGGTAGACTTTGCTACAATGCATTTCAAAGGAAATGCCGCATTGTGGCTGCAAACATATGAAGCACTGCATACTGTTGCTAGTTGGCCTGAGCTGTGTGTAGGTGTTTTCAATAAGTTCAATAGAGATAAATATGCTAAGACAGTAGATGCACTCTTTGCTCATTGCCAAGTAGGCTCAGTAGATGAATATGCTCACAAGTTTGAGGAGTTGATGCATAGTGTTCTTCTGTACAATCATTCGTATGATGAAACCTTCTTTGTACGCCGTTTCATTGCTGGTTTAAAACCACATATTAGATCAGCAATCAAACTGCACAACCCTGGAACTGTTGATCTGGCTTTTTCTCTGGCTCAAACGCAGGAGGCTCTTCTGGTGGAAGACACGACTGTGCAAACACAAAAATACAGTCAGAAAGACGTATTGCGTTCCAAGTACAAGCAACACAGCCAGCTACCAGGATTTTTGGGTCACAAACCTGAAGAGAAGACTTTCCATGACCAGCCGGCTGTATTGTCTCGGTTTCAGTCTCTGAAAGCCCAACGTCGAGCAAAGGGAGAGTGCTTCAAATGCGGTGAGAAATACTCTCCAACTCACAAATGCCCAGCACAAGTTCAACTGCATGTGTTAGAAGAGATTCTGGAAGCATTACAAATATCAGAGTCAGTTGACAATGCTAAAGCAAGTGAAGATTCTGATGATAGTGACTCTGAAGATGAGGGCAAAGAACACATGCTTAAACTCTCAGTGCATGCTCTGGAGGGCACAACCAGTCGTCGCAGCATGAGATTACAAGGCCTGGTGGCAAAACAGAACGTGATCATACTCATTGATTCAGGTAGCTCGAGTAACTTCATCAGTCAACAGTTAGCTGACAAGTTGGATTTTCCACAAAGAAACATGCCACCAGCTACTGTGAGTGTTGCCGGAGGAGGAACTATAGCCTGTTCCAAATACATTCCTGAGGTGGTGTGGTACACTCAGGGACACAAGTTCACTACTGATCTTAAGATCCTACCATTGAGGTCATATGATATCATTTTGGGGATGGATTGGCTGGAAAATCAAAATGATGGTAAAATGTGGGTAAATTGGAAGAAGAAGACGATGCGCTTCAAACATGAAGATGTGCGCATCACCCTTCGTGGAATACAAACAAAGAATGACTCCTGTGCTGCAATCTCGTGTCACATGTTAGAGGTCATGTTGCAGAAAGGTCAAGTGTGTCAATTGATTGAACTGCAAGAAATGGCCACCTCTGAGAACAAAGATACAGCGGAGATTCCTGCAGAGATCACACCACTATTGACACAATACAAGGTGTTATTTGAGGATTCCACAACTCTACCACCTCATCGCAAATTTGATCATCACATCCCACTGATGCCAGGCACAACACCTGTCAATGTCAAGCCGTACAGATATACACCTCAGCAAAAGACAGAAATTGAGAGGCAAATAAAAGAAATGATTGGTAAAGGGATAATTCAAGAGAGCAACAGTCCATTTGCTTCTCCAGTTCTATTAGTCCGCAAGAAAGATGGCACTTGGCGATTTTGTGTTGACTACAGAGCACTGAATAATATTACAATCAAGAACAAATACCCAATGCCAATCATAGATGAGCTACTAGACGAGTTGGCAGGAGCTAAGTGGTTTACCAAGCTAGACCTGAGGGCTGGTTACCATCAAATACGGCTTGTACCTGAAGATGAACATAAAACAGCTTTCAAGACGCATCAAGGTCTGTATGAGTTCAGAGTAATGCCATTTGGCCTGACAAATGCCCCAGCAACATTTCAATCAGCAATGAACTCTATCTTCTCTCCATTGATCCGCAAATGTGTTTTGGTTTTCATGGACGACATACTGATTTACAGTCCAACACTCGAAGCACACATACAGCATCTCACCCAAGTGTTTGCTCTTCTGCAGCAACACAGTCTGTCCATCAAATTCAGTAAATGTTCATTTGCTCAGAATCAGCTGGAGTACTTGGGTCACATCATCAGTGGTAATGGGGTAGCCACTGATCCAAGTAAAATACAGGCAGTTCAGAATTGGCCAACACCACTGAATGCACAGCAAGTCAGACGCATCCTTGGCCTCACGGGCTATTACAGGAAATTCATTCAGCATTATAGTCTAATCACCAGAATCTTGTCTGATTTACTGAAGAAAGACACCCTGTTTCACTGGACACCTACTCATCAACAAGCTTTTGACACACTGAAAGAAAAGATGTTGACAGCTCCAGTTCTAGCTCTGCCTGACTTCACAATTCCATTTACAGTCGAAACAGATGCATCAAAAAGAGGCGTTGGTGCAGTTCTCTCACAGAAAGGTCATCCAATTGCTTACCTAAGCAAGGCTCTGGGACCAACTGCACAGACAATGTCCACTTATGAAAAGGAGTGTCTCGCCATTTTGCTTGCAATCGACAAGTGGCGTCCATACCTCCAACAAGCTCTTTTCACAATCATTACTGACCACAGAAGCTTAGTTCACCTGTCTGACCAAAAGCTTACTACAGACATGCAACAGAAAGCATTTGTTAAATTGATTGGACTGCAGTACAAGCTAGTCTATCGCAAAGGAACTGATAATTCAGCTGCAGATGCTCTCTCACGGAAGCCTGGAGATGGTGAGTTGAATAACATTTCCTTGTGTCGTCCAAGGTGGTTGGAAATCATTGAAGAAGGCTATGAAGCTGATCCTAGAGCTAAATCACTGTTACAAGAATTGAGTGTGAATTCCCCAAATGCTCAAGGATATGCTCTTCATCAAGGGCTGATACGACACAAAGACAGAATATGGCTGGGCAATAACACAGAGGCACATGCTGCCATTATGTTATCTCTGCATGACAGTGGAGTTGGAGGACACTCTGGTTTTCTGGCCACATATCAACGCATTAAATCATTGTTCTCCTGGCCCAAAATGAAAGATCACATCCGCAAGTATGTCAGTCAATGCACAATTTGCCAACAAGCCAAAAGTGAACATGTCAGGTTGCCAGGGCTACTAAACCCACTGCCGGTACCTACTGAAGCTTGGAGTGTCATTAGCTTGGATTTTGTGGAGGGCCTCCCACGATCTGCTAAGTATGACTGTATACTGGTTGTCATCGACAAATTCACAAAATATGGGCATTTCATCCCTCTATCTCACCCATATACAGCAATGACAGTGGCACAAAAATTCATTGACTCGGTATACAAACTGCATGGGCTTCCAAGCGTGATCATCTCAGATCGAGATCCTGTGTTCACCAGCAAGGTATGGAAGGAATTGTTCCGTTTATCAGACACAAAGATGAATATGAGTTCAGCTAACCATCCGCAGACTGATGGACAAACAGAGAAGCTCAACCAATGTCTTGAGACCTACCTGCGGTGTGCTGTACATGCATCACCAAAGAAATGGTCTTCGTGGTTACCTATGGCTGAATATTGGTATAACACGAACTACCACTCAACACTAGGTAAGACACCATTTCAAGTATTGTATGGGTATACTCCTCGACACCTGGGAGTTAGCAATTTACAGTCTGATGTTTCTCCTGACTTGGCGGGCTGGCTGAAAGACAGAGAAGAAACAAACATTCTGCTGCGCCAACATCTGCTCCGCGCACAGCAGAGAATGAAACATCAGGAGGACAAGCACAGAAGTGAGAGGGAATTTCAGGTGGGCGACAAAGTGTTCATGAAACTGCAACCTTATGCTCAAATGTCAGTGGCCAGCCGAAGCAACCACAAGCTCTCTTTCAAATACTTCGGTCCCTATGAAGTTCTAGCTCGTATTGGGAAAATGGCATACAAGCTCAAGTTACCAACTGGGAGCTTGATTCACCCAGTATTACATGTCTCGCAATTGAAGAAATGGGTGCCTCCGAACCAGGTTCTGCACTCTGAGCTCAATTTTTCATTCTTCACTGATGAATGTATGGTTGTGCAGCCACTTCACATACATGCTACTCGCTCCATCAAGCATGGCACTGGGTACTCCTCGCAAGTTCAAGTCTCGTGGACAGGAATGCCACCTCTGCTTCGTTCCTGGGAGTCGGAAGCTGCTCTTCGCATTCGCTTCCCTGAAGCACCTGCTTGGGGACAAGCAGAAACTCAAGGAGGGGGACCTGCTACGACACTCAGTCGTACAACACATCGACGAGCTCGTGACATAAGGCGGGCTGTGGACCGTGCGAGCAAGACAAGGCCCATCACGGCCCAGACCCAGGACGAAGCGAGCCCGGACACGCCTTCTTCCATCGCGGCGTGAGGAACCTGGGAAGGAGGTTGACCATTGTAACAGAACAGCGTAGCTGCTCCCTTCTCCTTTCCCCTCGCCCACGACTCTCTCGTGAGGCTGTAATCCAGATCGATTGATCCTGCTGCCTGTGCGTGACGCAAGGACTGCGGTCTAGATCGTGCTACCATATATGTAGATCATAGCACTCACGACGCCGGACGTCGTCGGCCGCGCCGACCTTGGCGCTGCGGCAGCATCTGGTCTCGTCGGCCGCATCGGGTTCACTCTGTAGCTAGTCCCGACTGCGACCAAGCCATGCGTGCGTGGCTCAGCCTGACTGAAGCTCTCGAGGGATCGGAGCCTCGAGCTTCTCTGTGCTTACGTGGACTCTCCGTAGCCAACTGCGTCTCCTATCTCTTGTACGGACAGGGATTGCCTGCTCCGCGTTTGTGTTTGTGTTCCCATCCGTGCGTCGCGAGCATCTAACGATTCTCCTTGTTTCTAGTCTCCCGCGTTATTTTCAACGGCCAAATCAAATAAGTATATAAGCAAATACCAATTCCCCCCGTAATTTTAGGACATAACAAAAGTTGAGCGCAAAATTGGAGGGACCTTCTGGCGCTAAAACATCCAGAAAACACGTAGGTACGCGCCAAATCACAATTGCAAACAAGAACAGAGGGGGAATGGAGGCCAATTCTCCAGGAACGACATCTAACTGAAGTTCCCATGTGAAACCTAAGGCCCTGTTCGGATCCTCTCCGCTCCTTGGCTGCGCTCCTGGAGCGGACGGAGCGGTGCCGAATGCAGAAAATCCGCGGAGTTGGAAGGGCGGAGCCGAAGTAGCTATAGTTCATTTTTGCGGAGTGGCTAAAACCGAGCTCCGCGCTCTCCATGGAGTCGGAAATATCGGAGCAGATTTGCTGGAGCGGAGAGGATCCGAACAGGGCCTAACTTTTGTGTGTCCTAAAACCACTTTTTCATGTCCTAAAATAGGACAGCTATTGGAGATGCTCTAAAGTGATCTGCAACATGCTGGATCTATGTCAACTAAATTGTGTGCAACCAATTATTGTGAAGTAACCTAGCATCATCACTCCAAACAAACTGTTTGGTTTCTCTATCAAGAAATGTAAAGGAATTCTCTTTCTTTTGATAATTTATTCTCTCTATCTTGGGAAACGAGAGTAACATCCATTTGTTGTCGAGAAGGAATTCTCTTTCTTTTCATAATTTGTACTCTCTGTCTTGGGAAACAAGAGTAAGCATCCATGGCATCTTCGATTTGACTACCTTTCTGATAATATTATACATGCACATCTACAAATGATATCTAAATGTTGTTAGTTAATATAAATAACATATGTACTATATCTCGGTTTAGACGTCCGGCTTGGGAATGGTAATTCGAGAGACTGTAATTGGTGTGGCAATGATCTTAGTTACATTTTGTTATGTTGTCTTTTTCCATAAAAAGAGACCCAAATATTTTGTTTTGCAAAGTTTATCTGTTGGATATGATCCTGGCAGGACCACTCATCTTCTAGGTATTTAACTTTAGAAATACACACTTATCAAGATTTTCTATTAATGTATCTATGTTTAGTCTGGAACCATCTTTTCATGAGACCGACTCTTTATATAATCCACTAGCTCACTCATTTTCAACACAAAAATTCAAGGTTTCATTTGCATATTTGATGCATTATTTTATTTATGCAATTATCAAGCTCTTGTCTAAAAATACAACTAGATTTTCTAACGATAATTTATCTGTTGATTGTTGTGCAAGCACAAGTATGCCGTTGCGACCAAATAAAGCAAACCTCTGTCCTTCGAACCCATTTTGTTTTCCTTTCTAGGTTTAGTTTGGTGTATCTGAGCCGAAACAACCACTTAGCATTGGGTTTTTATCACAACTGACATGCACCATAAGTCCATAACATGTTATATTTGACTATCTTTCTTTCAACCTACACAGTCGATGTTTATGTTTATGTGCTGATATAGTCGTATTGTTTATAATTTTGCAGTGATCAAGAATTATTCTAAAATAAATGTTAAATTAACAAATTTCTTAAGTATTAGTTTTTATAGTCCTACATATCTCTCGATTTTTTTGTGTTTTTAGTCCAGTTTGATTATTTAATGACCTTAAATGCGTAGAAATATATTATAATGTGTTAAACTTAAAAATAATGTGATATTATATCTTTATGTTAAATAATTACACGGGTTGACGACTAGTTGACAGAATTGGAAACAAGCGATTATGATATAGAAATGTTTCATGGCATTATTCATGTAGGCATCACGTCAAACATTTGGCAACCACGGATATGAGTCCGGTGACGGCATGACACAGTTATCACCATTGAAGTACACACGCCTCGGAAAGGCCCATCCCTTAACAAAGGTGAAAGTCTCCGAGTTCTTCTGCATTAGTAGTTCTGACTGCACGTTTCCTAGAGGACCAGCTTGATTGAGGAAATCATTGTAGAACTTCATTCCCCAGAACATTGCGGTATCATCTGAAGCGAAAGGAATAAACTCCATCAGACAGGAGACACATTTTAACTAAGAAACCAAGGAAAACAATTCACAACGTGACTTACTTATGTGGCTTCCATATGGGGTAATAAGTGGTTTGTAGTTAAAGCTAAACACCTTTGTGATATTGTCGAAGTTAGGATGTTGGACAACTAAGTTCCACTCTGAATAATTCATGCGGTAGTTCAAGTTTGTGATAGTGACTTTCCCTCTCCAGTGGTCCTTGTAGTTGAGCTTCACATGCCAATGAATTCTTATCGGGCACATGTGAGAAGTACATTGGACAAGAGGCTGGCCGGTATATTTGCCAGGGCCATTCATGGCAGATTGTAAATAAGGTGAATTGTCACTGTAAAATGCATAGGATTCATAAGAAATTTTGCATAAAATTAGAAACTTAATAGGAAATGAAAGAGTAACAAGTTGTACTCACTTTACGCAGCTTCCTGGATGAGTAACATTGTTCTGGCAGCCACATGAGCATGTTGGGCAGTTCACAGTAGTGTCATTGTAAAAAGATGAGAGGGAGACACAGCAGCTTGGAGTCTTCCGAGCAAGAAATTGGGAGTATGTGCAAGCTACATTCCAGGTCACTGTGAATAGAGAATTTATTTGGTAAAACCCATTAAATTAAGAAAGTTAGCTGCAATCAAACATTAAAAAATGGAACCAGTCCAATGCTTCCTGGATTTGACATGCATTAGGTACAGCAGAACAACGCTAACTAAAATCAAATCGGTTGCCCTGAGCTAACATCGATGCTAGGTGATGAATTCATCTCCCTTCGAGAACAAATCACTTCTCATTTCAATGGTTTTCCTTTCACTAATCATACAGAAAATATAACCTAGTACTTATTCATGTTTAAGCAGTAGATGCATGCTAAACTAGTATTTCGATTTATTCAGTGAGCTAATGCATTTGTACAAAGCATTCATTCCAAGCAATTGACAGCAGGCAGCAATAAATGGGCAGCTTACTTAGAGCTTGGGTTGCCCTGCGCCCATCGGATGAGAAAATATTGGTAGGTCTGCTAACAAGAGCACGCCCACACGTGTACCCAGGACCTGGGGCCTTCAGAGTGAAGTTTTTGGGTACCTTAACCGTCTTTTTGGTCGTCCCAGCAAGACCTACACTAATCTGGAAAGAGGAGGCAGCATTTGCTGGGTCCTGGATAAATGTACTTATAACCCCTGCCTTGCAGCAATTGGCAACTTGCTGGTTGAATGGGGTGCCTGGAAGAAGATCGACAATCGTTGGATCCTTCTTGCAGCAATGGGGAGGGCTGCTCTTGAATTTTGAGCAATCACCCTGCTCAGTGACCATAGCCCCCACCATCGACCAGATGACCTCCTTCTGCGCCCACGACCAACCCAGCTGCCATCCAGGTGCAGAGATGTGCCGGAACTGTTGATAGTTGAACATGGTGACTGTTGCCTGCACATGACAAGTTTGGAGGAAAAAAAATTATGATACTGGTACATGATGAGGAGATATTATCGGCTGATAACTGAACTTCATGGCCATTTGTTTGTACTAAAGTTTCATTGCCCAGTGCCCCAGTGCAACTTGCGAAGGTCAAGAAGAAATATTCAGTACAGAATCACGGCCTGATAGATTGAGATCAAAGGCACATATGCTGATGTGGATTGTAATGGGTTGCTACTTACAACATAGCCATCAGGAGTCCACTGAATAATATCCCATTTTATGGTGATGTTGCCGTTCGGATCCAGGGAATCATAAGCCTCTGCATGAACAAACAAAGGGTCAGATACATATGCCAATGCCAGACACACTAGATGCACTCTATGTTGAATCCACGTTCCTATTTGGAGGAGGAGCAGGGAAATGAGAGGAGCCGAACCTGCGGTTGGTGGTGCCGAGAAGAGCAGCACCGCCGCGAGCAGCACGGCGCAGCAGGCCGCGGATCCACCAGCAGCCGCCATTTCCCTCTCGCCCGCTAGCTACTACTCCACCGGCACTCCCTCTTTCGCAGTCAACAGCTGCGCAGCTACCCGGTGAGCAACCTATCCCATTTGGAAGAGACGCGGGTCTCTGTCACTCTGCTCCCTCTCGGCGGCTTCCTTCCGCGCCTCGGTGGGAAATTAAAAATTCAGTCCGCGTCAGCAAACTTTGTCATAGATTTGACCAGGTCTTTTTCCGAATAAACCTCCCCAAAGTTTGATGCCAAAGTGTCGTGGCAACTTGGCCAATGGCGACAGCCAGTTCATAAGGATTCTGAAATTCGGGTTGATTGATTCCCATGTAATTGCACATAAAACTCCATTAAGGATAACTCAGAACGATGGTTCACAAATTTGGAATTGACGACATAGCACGCCTATTCAGGTTTTACCTAAAGTAGAACTATTCCTTAGCTTCAAACAGAAGATACACTGACATTTACAAAACGCAAGGAACGTGGGTGCTCAAGCTCTGTTTCTGAAGCTGCTGACTTATTAGGTGAGCTCTAGAGCCACTTCCTGTTCGTAGCATTAGCATTTGCTATGTTGACAAGAACAAACTGTACAAAGTGGCGGAGATGCTGCATTTTCGTTGCTCCATTAGTAGTACCTGGTGGGATTTTGAAGCAAATCCCCATTGTCTTCTGCAGAGTGGAGCCAATCCAGCCAAATCTTACAAAATCACCCGATCCAGATGCGCTATTCTGTGTAACCCTGGTATTATTCGAATAACTCCCTCGCCAAACACTTACAAGAATCTGAAACCAACCAGTTTCTCTGGCAATGCCTTGAAAAGGTGACTCAGGATCATACTACTCTGTAAGGAAATCAATGAAATCAAGCACAGGCCAAAAACCTACATCAAGTAATCAGTGGCACACCCACTTCCATAAACGAATGCGTATATCAGCTTATATGGCTGATAAGGTGGCAAGAGAACTACCAAGCACCTTTGTACATTCGTGAATCTCTGTCCTCTTTAGTTGCATATCAAATATATTAGCCCAGAGTAGTAAATGGCAGAAAAAGAATAAGTAATGAAATAAGTATGATCCTGCCTATGTTTCTACACAATGATTATTGAGAACACATTCTGGACAAATTCTTCAGTGCACAACAGAAGAAAGTTTTGGGGTAAACTTGCACTCAGCTTGAAAAATTTGCAGACTTAAATGGCTTCAGCCTTGGCAAATGTTTGAGGACACTTCGCGAGAACTGCACCATAAAACATAACCTAGAACTTCAAGAGTATGGGTCCATGTTTCCATCAGAGACTAAGTAGCATGAGTGAGCAGGTGCAACCTGTATCAAATAGCTCTGCAAGGTCAGGTGTGTTTAGTTAGGGTGTGTTTGGTAGCCCGGGCCACCTTGCCCTGCCTATCTCTACTCATACAAGCCCACTCCATACAAGCTGAGCTGAGATTTTTCAATGTGTTTGGTAGCCCGTATCAGTTGATACATGCTGAACTGAGTTGCTGTTTGTTAGCCTGTATCAGTTGAGACAAGCTGAGCTGAGATGTTGTTTGGTAGCCTGTTTCTGAGCTGAGATGTAAAATACGTATTTCATGAAGGAAATTATTATTTGTAGCACATTAATATGACGTTTCAGCAATATTATGACATTCCAGCAACAAGACAACACCAAAACAGGACATTGCAGCAGTATATAATCATTCCAGCAGCATATAACAAATTCCATGACCAAAATATGACATTTCAACAATATATAATAAATTTCAGCACGAAAATAAGATAATCCAACACCAAAATATAACATTCCAGCAATATATGATCATTCAGAATAACTCCATATTAGGAAGTTCGCATACATCGAAAAGTACTAATAAGCATTACAAAAGAGATGACATCTCAAGTTCCAAGTCAAACAAGATCAGGATTTTTTTCTAAGATGCGCTTAAACGAGGCTTCACGAACCTGAACATCCATTTTCACGAAGTTAAGGCCTTTACCCTTGTGCTCTGTCAAGTAATCTAGAACAGCCAAACGTTGAGCCATATCGAAAGAGAGGTCCATAACAGCCTTGTACAAATCTGGGTGCGTCTCGGTATGGCAAGTGTTATTGATAGCACCGGCCACCTCACGCAATGCATCGGACATGTTGCGACATTGAAGCTCATCTTCTTCACTCATAACCCTTTTCCTCTTGTTATTTGTGGCAGTGGGTGAAGGAGTAGTGGCAGGAATAGTTGCACCTATACCGCCAAGATCAAAGTCCAAAATAATAGGAGTAGCTGCAGCAATACCTTCGCCATTCAGTTCAGTGGGTTTCCCCAAAGCCTCAGTCGACCCCATTGCAAACTTTCCCGTGGCTAGCTTATTGGCCAAACAAGCTTCCATATAATCAAAGTTGATAAGTGGTTTGTTGAGTAATTGATCATCCTTAGGAGTATCCTAAAATTAATATCAAAAGGCAGATTTCAGCATACTAAAGGAGCAGGTTTCAACAACAAAATGACAGGTTTTAGCAAGAAAAATGACAGGTTTCAGCATGAATATACATACCAGAGTATGACCCAAATAGTGTTGCTCTTCTAGGCTTATCATCTTTTGATCATCATCCCAAAGTGCCCCACTTAAACCTCTCAGTTTTCAATTCTTTGATATGTACTCTTCCACTTGCGAAGATGATTGGTGATTTGAGTGGCACTCACATCGTAACCAACAAGATCAGTCACGGCTTTTGCAGCTTGGTTAATATGAATCTCTTTAAATCCTTTGTCAGTCTTCACACCTTTCGCTGCTATGCCAGCAAGACATCGCATCATGCAAGCTGACATAGGAGGGGTCCAGTTCATCACCTTACCGGTCTTACTGGTCTTCTTGGCTTTAGCACCAACATCAGGAACTTCCTCCTCAAGGTCATCCATCTACACCAAACACCAAAACAGATTTCAGCAACAAAACAGGACATTCCAGCACCAATATATGACAGATTTCAGCGCTAATATGACATGACAGCACCAAAACAGCAGCAATATATGACATTCATCAATAGGTAGCAAATTTCAGCATGAAAACAGGACATTCAAGCAGTAATATGACATTACAACACCAAAACAGCACCAAAATGTGACAGATTTCAGCAATAATATGACATTCATCAATAGGTAGCAAATTTCAGCATGAAAACTGGACATTCCAGCAGTAATATGACATTACAACACCAAAACAGCACCAAAACAACACCAAAATGTGACAGGTTTCAGCAATAATATGACATTACAGCACCAAAACAGCACCAAAATGTGACAGGTTTCAGTACTAGTTCAAGTCACAATTCATGGAATGGAATTATTACAACAACTAACACCATTATAAATCAACAGAAGTATTTCACATATGACAACATAAGTATTTCACATGTACTTTTATTTAACAAGCACAGAACAACACAATATTCAAGCAAAAGACATATGGCAACAGAATAACCACAAGGCAGAGAGATGGACTACCTCTCGGTCTGGTCCGAGGTGTGGAGGAGGTGCAGACGGCCGGAGTGGAGGAGGTGTAGCTTTGCCAAATGGTTTCAGAAACTCCAAGGACCTGCTCAAGGCCAAATGGCAGCCTCGATTAGCCAACATTAGGATAGCATATACTGAAGTCAAACGATGCATGCCAGCGTCCATTTCGAAGTAAGAGTATTCAGGATATGCAAACTTTGGCAGCGGTGTTCTGAATCCACTCAAGTAGCTCTAGCATCTACCAAGGAAGCTTACAAGTATGCATATCATCAGAGGTTTTACATTGCAATTGTTCTGAATCCACTCAAATATGCATATCATGCAAGAGTACTACTATGTTGCACACAATTAGTTTGGAACTCACAGCTCAGAGCAAGGTGCAGTACTAGCAGGTGTTGTTCTCCACCCACCCACACAAGGAAAATAGGTAGCTAGGCAAGTTAATCACTACAGGCTGAACCCTTAGCAGCATATCAGAATATCAGGATAGACAAGCACCGGACCAAACCAGAATCAGACAACACATACACCAAACTAGAAACTCTGAAGCACAAATTCATGATTTAACAAGCATAAGATATATGACAGCACAATACGTATTTCATGTCTGGTCCGGAGTGGAGGTGTTGCAGACTTACCGGAGTGGAGCGTTGATGGTGCTGCAGACGGCCGGCGACGAGGTGCTGCAGACGACCGGCGACGAGGTGCTGTCTGGTCCGGAGTGGAGGTGCTGCACACGGCCGGACTGGAGGTGCGGAGCTTCTGCAGACGGCCGCGCGGAGGGGCTGCAGACGGCCGGAGTGGAGGTGCGGAGGTCCGGTGACGAGGTGGAGTACTGCTGCCGTGGCCAGTCGATCTTCTGCAGGGGCCGTCGATCTACAGCTCCGGAGCAACGGAGAAGGTTCCGAGATCCATGGCGGCCGCCCTCGAGCTCGCCGGCGTGTGCAGAAGCTGCGGCGGTGGAGGATCTGTGGAGGGCGGGCAGGCTGGGGTGGGGGGCAGGCGGCGGCTGCGGGCAGGTTGGGGTGGGGCGAGAGCTGGCAGCGGGGGTGAGGAGAGACGAGTGGATGCGAAATGAGCGAGGGTTTCTTTGGGGGTGCGAGGGTCAGCTTGTTTCCTGGGCCGGGTGGGACGCGCGGGAAAATTTCGGGGCCTCGCGGGACGCATTTTTCGCATGACCTCGCCCCGGTCGAGCTGAGAAGCTCGATTCGAGCTTCGCATGTGGGCAGGGCTCAGAGGCCGTTTCCGCATCGCGTGGCAGGGCTGAGACGTGGACACGGGCTACCAAACAACCAAAACTCGGGTGAGGTGGGATTTTCTGGGCTGGCCCGACCTACCAAACACACCCTTATGCTTGAGTCGACGACAGCACCACATGTCTACGGGTGAAATGTATGCTAGCCCACGGTAGGGATGTTGCTGGAAGCAAGCAAATACAAATCAACTCACTTGATTTAAGGCTTTCCACGCAGATAACTACGACCCTTTAAATTATCTGTTATGTAATGCTACACCCACATGGGTAGAATGTCTACACAAATGCTTACTATTGCACTAATGTCAGTAGGCCATCAAACAGGCACAAGAGAAAAATAAAGGAAAAAAACGGATACAAACTTATAAACCCTGACCTGCTTAGGCAACAGTTTACCACTCAAAACAAAAGCTACTTCACAAAGAAGGAAAATATTCAGCTTCAAAGAACAAGAGCAAGTAACCATACAATTAGAACAAAACCGCATCTTCAGCAACAGTTATCCACGTATTGTAACCTTCATCCCCGGAAATAAATCCAAGAATATCTTTCGAACGAAGATTTTATAAGTTTCATCTCAAATGAAACTCTCATATCATCTCAAATCGTCAACCTAAAACCTTCTTAAGTGGAAAAAATAGATTGAGGATTGCACTGAAAACTGCATCAAAAAATTGAGATATGAGCACCGATATACCCTGATCTACTCGCTGATAGTCCAACCATTTTTGCAGAATGGCTGATCTCGCACTCTCAGTATACATACCAAACGGCCAATATGAAATGAGGAAAAACAGTTCATAACCATGGTATGCTTGCTTTTATAATAAATATGTAATGGCATATGACATAACAGAACTCAGAAATAAAATTATCAGCTTTTATTTAGCACCAAACCAACATGTAAGAGTCATTCTGTATCAGACAACCAACAGCAGAAAGGCAAAGAACACCAAAACAGGAATTACGAGCTTACTTCATACAGAAAACTTTTGTTGTGCACAGCTATCAGTCGCAAGAAGAAAGCACTATGCATCAATATACAAGTTCAGCATATCTTCTCCTGGTAAAAAGAAAGGGACCATCGTTCAAATCATCTAGTAAAACAGTCAATAATGCTCTTATTTATTGCCCACACACTTTTTGCTTAAGGAAACCGTACTTTCTAATTCATGCCCACCCACATCTTCTTCACCTGGTAAGTCACTTCATCAGTCAACCCCTTCCCCCCGCCGGTCTTAATTTTGTCTCTATGACACACAACTGATCATCAAACGAGACCTCTTTCTTTGCTAGTAACCAATAAAGTAGATCAAATCTGAATTGTCGGCAGTGATCAACACACTCTGGCCATCAACAAATCCAATATTGTTCACCATGTGAACAGGATTTAAAAAAAAAAATCATCAAAGGGGAATTTTAAGACTTCATACAACCTTCATGGCCAAAATGATAACTTCCTTGATGGAAGATAGATTGAGGATTACACTGGAAACTGCAACGGCTATTAGAAAACATAAAGCTACATACTGTGCAGCTATTATACTCGCTGATATTTCAAAGCCGTTGCAGCATCCTTAATATAGAGATAAGGAAATCCGACCTGCGCTGCAGCATCTCTTTGCTCTTCTCAGCACACACGGAGCTTTAATCACGGCAATGCCCACCTCAGCATCTGACCATCTACATGTCTTCTTCAAGTATTCCATTTTGGCGGCGATCTGCTCCTCGTTGCTAAATGCAACAGCGTGCAGGCGTGCCTGAACATTGGAGAGTGACGCGGTACACCTACACGAACCGTAATAATAATTAAAAAAAGTCTGCAATCCACGCACAGCGCAGGCACCGGAGGTCTCGCCATCGCCGCCGCCACCACCGTGCCGTCGCAGCGGCCATGCTCCGACTCCGGGCGTGCATCCTCACCCACCTACTCTCATACCACTCCGAGCTTAGGTTAGGTTCAAAGGTTGTCAGCGCTTGAGTCGCTTTGTTTCGGGACCTCCGGTGCCTGCGCTGTGCGTGGATTGCAGACTTGTTTCGGGCCGGGTGTCTGGTAGATACCCAGGAGCCGGCATCTTTGTACTTCTCCCTCCACGAGAGCTCCCGCGACCTAACCTAAACCTAGCCGCCGCGCCGCCGCCGGCGAGCGCCGCGCGCGCCCGTCCGCCTCCCCCCCCCCCCCCCCCCCCCCCCTCTCCCCCTCCTCGCCCCCGCGTGGGCGAGCAGGGGAGCCCTTCGCCGCAGCTTCCTCGACCTCTCCTCCTCTCATCTTCCCCGCCGCCGTCGGTCGGGCCGCCGGGCTCTGCCTGTGCGGTGCCGGTGCCGGCGGCGGCGGCCGGCTTCTACCCGCGCGGGTCACCTGGTGGCGCGGCATGCGGTGGCTCGCGGCGGTGCGCACTGTCCTGCTTCAGTCCGGTGTTCCGGGCGGCCATGGTGGTGGTGGGGCGGCCGATTGGCGGCGGTGAGCTGCGGTAGCTTGGTGCGGCCGGCCAGCCGCCGGTGTGCGGCCGGCAGCGTCCTCCCCGGCTCAGATCTGGACCTAGGCGGGGCCCATCTGGGCTTGGACGGGCCGCCCAGGAGTGGTGGCGGCACTCCCGTGGACGGAGGAGTAGGATCCTGTCCGAGAATGGCGGCGTCGGCGGCACCCTTGCTGCAGTGCGGCGGCGGGGCTTTACGGGCCTTTTTGAGGCCCGGCCGAGCCAGTGAGGGCCTGGTTTGCCCTACTGCTGCATCCGTCGGCTACTGCTTTCCGGCGGTGGAGGTAGTTCCTTCCCGCGTGCCAATGTGCCGCCTTTTCCTCGCCGGGATCCCTCTACTCTGGTTTGCCGACCCCGCGACTTTGACCGCGGTGAGGCGACGTTGATGACTGCAAGGCCGTGGTGGCGTGTGCTGGTGGGCGGCAAGATTGGTGGAGCTATACGCAGCGTCTGGGATGTGGTTCGGAGGTCGGGAGAAATCCCTGTCGTCTCGACACCGACGCGGTGACGCCTGCGGGTGTCACCTTCCTTCCTGAAGGGCGTCGGGATACCTCTTTCCCACCCCTCAGCGTACCGGGGAAACCCTAGGACACACCGGGGGAAACCTTTGGAACTGTCCGGGCAGTAGCGTCGTCGTCGTCGTTCCCTCCTTTGAGGTACTGCTGGGTACGATGCGCTTCGGAAGGCTGGGAGCGTGGTGGCTATTCTCCGGAGGGCGCAGCGGCTGCGAGTCATCTCGTTTTTCGTCGAACCGTCGATGTTGGCGTTGTTTTTCTCTTATTTGTTCTTTTTTTGTTTCTTTAGGGCATGAGTGTGCTGTTTGCCCCAGCAGTATTCCTGTGGTTGTATCGGTTGGTTGCTATATTTATATAGCGGGGCATAAGCCCTGTTTCTAGAATCGCTTTGTTTCAGCTACAATGTTGGAATCGCTTGGCATGTGCGAGTCCAGGCTGATTGGTACGCATGCAATTCTATTTTAATCGACCAGCCTCTCTATTCAAAGCCATATCTCTCTTATTTTGTCACTGCCGCCATGTGGACCTGCAGCGCATATTTCTATCAAATGGCCCACTTGTGCATGCAAGAAGCGAACCGAGATGTTGGTTCGCTTTTCTTGTCAGACTTCATGATGGGATGCTCCACTATGTATTGAACCGGATCAAAGAGAGGAGAGAGAAGGTTATGAGTGGATGTTGTGCTCCCAAGCTCTGGTGATCTGGTATTTAAAAAAAACTAAAATAAAATTGCGATTTTTAGAAAATAATCAACTTCAAATACTTTATATTTCAAACATAAAAATGACAAAAGTGTGAATCTGAGTATGCATATTTTCAGATCTCTAAATTTATCAGATTTTGTCATTTTTGTGTAGCTCAGAATACGAAGTATTTGAAGTTGCTATTTTTCATGTTTATGGGATACACCATTTGCTAC
This sequence comes from Poa pratensis, assembly GCA_947311845.1. NCBI lineage: Eukaryota > Viridiplantae > Streptophyta > Magnoliopsida > Poales > Poaceae > Poa > Poa pratensis. The sequence goes on along the minus strand of CAMZMU010000034.1, from coordinate 18,424,769 downwards.
ATCCCGGATTTCGTTTCAGAAAAAAATTAAAGCTCGTAAATAATTTTTTTGAATTTTTTAATACATCAGGATCACTGGAGTTTGGGAGTCAAAAACACTTCTCGGAGGACAGAGCTATGCACCCCTTCTCGCGAAAAAAAATCATTTGTTCAACCAAAGTATTGCGAAACTAGAGTATTTTAGTGTCGGCCCATGCAAAGGAAAATTATGATTAATGGTGAAATAAATAGGATGAAGTGATGCCAAAGAATATTAAGTACTGGTGAATACCTAGATAGATCAAAATTGTACATACCGCGTCATCCTAATTATAGAAATCATTGATACCTTGGCATACAAATTGCATATCTTAGGATGTGCTTCTTTTATCAACTAACTAATTTTATTTTTGAAATTTTGTTATGCAATTAATATCCTTACGTATATTATATTTGTTTTGGTGTAGGGATACTACTTACTTCCAGCTATATATATGTTATATGTAGGGATACTAATTATTTCCGGCTATATATATGGACGCCATGAATGTCCGAGTTACCTATTGTGATGCTATATAAACAGTAGGAAGAGGAATATAGCTGCACAGATACATATCGACCAAAAGAACAGAAAGAGGTGAAAATAAATCCAAGCATTGCTTATGGCTCCAATGATCAACAATGCGAGGGCCCTGTGCTTGCTAGCTCTAATTGTGATGTCCACCACTTCCTTGCCATGCTATGCAGACGAGATAAACCAAAGTATGTACATTTCCATACCTATATAAGTTTTATTTATGTTTACTGTACACATCGCACTTTTGGATGCTTAAGTAAATCCAAGTAACTTTTGTCCATTATATGCATACTAATATGGGTTGTTGCTATTTCGACTGATTGTGCGTGCAGGTGCAAAGGCAGCGAAAATAACTGAGTGCTCCCCAACTCTTGGCTGCTCGGGTCATTTGTGCGCGGATTTATGCGACAGAATAGGTTGGAATCGTAATAGATGCTACTGCAAAGACAACAAACGTTGTTGTACCGATTTCTAATGGAAAGACACTGTCGAGGTATTGGTAACGCGGAACTAATAGAAGTATTCATACGTACCGTAGAGGAGGTGGGAAGAACGTGGAGGGTTCCAGTGACGGGATTGCACACACGATTTTACCCAGCTTCGGATCTCACGACGGTGGCGAGATCCTACGTGCTGCTATAATTCACTCAAGGCAAATATGTGTACAGGTTACAATGAGGTTGTATGCGTGCCCTAAGGCTGCTGGAAGGCTGGCTTATAAAGGCGCCAAGCCTTCCCCTACAAGGAAAGCCTTAACCGACATAGATCATGAGTCCTAGACTAACACGGTAACCCTAACTTGCTCCCTAAGGCGAACGCAGCCTGGCCTTCGTCTTGGACTTCACTAAGCCACCCAGAGCTTATCCTTGCGCCTAAGCCCATGAGGCCTTCTCCATTAAGCCCTCCGGCTTTATCTGATGGGCCTCCTTGGTGGGCCTGGTTTTATCCACCGTGGCAGGTATACCTGTTCGGCATAACCTCCACAGTAGTCCCCGGAAAGGTTTAAGTTCTTCGTTTGCCGTCTTTGTGAAACACGGGCTTTCGCCTTTGCGAAAGGCGGACAGAAGAGCTTGGAGCATTCCAAAATGAGACATTCAGTCTGCCTTAAGGATTAAGCCGAACTCTCCTGCACTTTGAACAATCTGGCAGAAAGATTCTGTCAGCGTCGAGTCTTGTCATGACGTCACCACAGTCAAAGCCAGTCCACGACAGTTTGGATAAGAGACGTTGTGACGCCATAACTGCTATTTTTCCGCACACGATCTCCGAGGCGTGCGGGAGAAGATGCCCACTATCTGACCGTTGCGGGACGCGTGGCGAAAATCGCGCGGACGTTACTCGCCGCACTAATCGCGGCGCACCCCCATATAAGGGAACTCATCTTTTCCATCGACCATTTCCCTGTTCATCTTCCTCCTCACGCCCGTCCCCATCTAAACTCCGGCGAGCCCACCACCACCACCTGCGCACCCACTCATGGAGAGCTCCGATGCGACCGGGGCGGCAGCGGCGCGCCGTCGGCGACGGCGGGGCAAGATCTGGCCACGAGGGGTTCGGGCGCCGCGGATGCATCTGCTTCTCGCACGGCGACGGCAACAAGCTCCGCGGCCATCTCCACCGAAGCAGAGAAGATCGCCCAGCCCTCCGACGAGGGCGACGCGGCGGAGGCAGAGGAGGAGGGAGAGGAAGCATCATCCCGCAACTGGGCAGCCTCCACCATCACCGAGCAGACCTATGCAGCTGCAAAAGGAGGGCATTCTCCCATTAAAGGAGGACTGCCACTGGCGGTCGGCGTACGGCCACCCTGCTCCAGATCCCGCCGGCGATGAACGAGTGCTCCTCGTCTCACATCTCCTCCGCGGTTTGTCTCTGCCACCGCATCCTTTTTTCCAATCTGTCTTAGATTACTATGGCCTTCAGCCTCATAGCGTAGGCCCCAATAGCATCTTGTACATAGCTGGCTTTATGGCCTTATTCGAAGGATACTTAGGCATAGAACCAGCTTAGAATTCTTCAAGTACTGCTTTACTTGCAAACGCCAAACAGAGAAGGAAGAACTGCTTTCCTTAGGAACAGTTAGCATCAACCTTCGTAGAGGTAGAGACTGGTATCCTAAGGCGCCAAAAATAGACTCTATTAAAGGCTGGAACAGCTCCTTCTTCTACTGCAAAGACATGGCGCCGTAGGCAAAGACATAGGACTTCCTCGCTTTTCTCCTTTGCCTGCGGAGCCCCGCCTTTCTTGGGGCGAGAAACCACTGAAGGTCCTTCCTGACAACCTCCGTCGCATGCAAAGGCGGATTGAGTACTTGACAAAGACTGTGTGCCCAAACTCACGGGCGCAGACACCATCTTATGTTGGTTGTCAAGGCGAATCCAGCCTTTGAAGGATCGCAAGGGCCTCTTATGCCACTACACGGACCAGAAGACGGATCCTCTCCGTGTTAGTGAGAGCGACCTCACACACGATGCCCTCATGTATCGCTTTAAGAGGATTGCCAAGGAAAGGATCAGCTTACAGAGCAGCGTCCTATGTACACAGCCGCCAACCCGGCTCCCGGTAAGGCATTTACCGTCACTGTTTTTATACTTCCACGATGTTTGCCTTACTAAACCACTTTTGTTTCAGCTCGCCCTTTTGCCAGATAATCTGCTGGCTCCTTTGTTTTACGTGCCTGAAGCGGCACCCGAGCCCCCAAAGACTCGGAAACGAAAGGCTTCAGGAGCTTCTGCAGCAACTTCAGCAGCAGAAAGGCGGAAACGTGAGAAAGCCATCCCTGCTAATGCCGAAGTGCTCGACATTGAGGACGATGAAGATGCGGCCTTCAACGCTCCAGTGCAGAAGTAAGCCGAATCTCAATTTCTGTAGTAAGGCGAACAGTGTCTATGAATGTTATCATTTTGTATATGATTCGCAGGATCAAGCCAACTGCGCCTCTCAAGAGGAAGAAAGTACTTTCTTCCAAGCAAAGAAGGCTGAGCCTTCTCCGGCTGTGCTCCCCCCACCCCTCCGTTCAGCAAGAGACAGCCCCAGGCCCATCTGAAGATCAACATATAGATCTAGACCCGCCGTCTTACCTGATAAGACGGAAACTGAAAAGTTGGCCAGGGCTGCCGCTGCTGGGAAGGCGGCAGTAATTCAGTCAGAAGAGCCAACGAGCCCATTACTCGGAGGCTATCCGCAACATGGTGAAGCAAGAGCTTTTGACGACGAGGGGTACATCTTACCCAACATCGCCGCCATGCTTGCCGATGAGAAGGAGCGCAACGAGCCGCCTCCGAAGCTAAGGCCAGTTGGTCAACATTGACCATTTGAATCTGGAAGACAATTGTGACGAGCTGTACGTCACAATGAAGAAGAGCTACAAAGCCTTGAAGGCCATGATGCAGGTAAATATTCCGTCTTTATGTACATACTAGTCCCCGGGCATTACGTTGTGCTTTGACTAAGCCGACGTAATGGCCTTTCTTTCATGTTGATAAAGACTCAGTCCCCAAGCCCTTGTAGCTATACTTATTGTCTTTACCTTTGTTACTTACTACTGCCCTTGCCTTAGCAGAGCAGCGAGCAACTTACATGCGATCTATGGTACTCACTGAGTAACCAAAGGCAAGTGCTCAAGCAAGCCGTCGCCAAAATAAGGCGAACGAAGGTAAATGTTCTTTCACATGCGTTGTGAGTTTAATTCTTTTAAGGCATAAGATGCTCAACACATGCAATGTGTTTTTGCACAGCTGTTGTGGCGAAGGCGAAACAGATCGTCAGCGAGACTGGCGATATAGAAGTTGTGAGGCGGGAAAATGCCGCCTTGTTTAAGCAACTGGAGGAGAACCGAAAGACGGCCGAGGCCAATCTTAAAGCCGTCCAAGACAGCGCCGCTGAGAGCAAGACAAACTGAAGGCAGAACTTCTGAAACTGCAGCGACAGGCTGAAAAGGATGGGCTCCTAATCCAGAGCTTACAAGGTCGTCTTGAACGCCAAGCTGATGAGAGCACCGCCATTGACGAGAAACTGCTAAGTAAGCCTCTCTTCTTTACTTCTCGCCTTTCTGTCACTTTTCGCCTTTATTCCAACACTTCAGTACGCCTTAACTTTTTCATTCCTCCTTTCCACAGTTCCAGCTGGGTTTGGGGAAAGGCTTACCTCTGAGACGCGCTGGAGCTTATCTTGGAGTGTGGCGAAATTGTGTCAGGGCTGTATGCTGCGGGAAGAGACGTTGTCGCCAACATCTTCCCAAAACAGCTGCCCCAAGTGACAAACACCAGCAACTTGCTGCCACTTCTTCAGAACTGCGTCCCAGAGGTGGTGGAGCGTCTTCGCTCAGCAGCTAGAGGCGGAGCAAAACTTGCTCTAGGACTTGTTCGCGGCCACTACCCCGAGGTCAACATGTGGCGCGTTATCAAGTGTTTCCCAGCCAAGGACAGAGACGGCAACGAGCTCGTCAAAGAAAAGGTCTATGCCTCTGTCTCTGGCTTTGCCTCAGCCGTTGCTGAGATGGTAGACTTGTCTATCTTCTTCTCCAAGAAGCCTGTGCCTCCCCGTCCTGACGACGTGTCTGATGACGAAGCCGAAGCACCCACACTGGCAATGGCGATGAGTCAGAAGACGGAAATGAAGAAGAAGAAGAAGGCGAGTCTGAAGCTGCCCTGGATGCCTCCAGTCCCCTGCATAAGATGCAGGAAAAACTTTGCATTAAGCGTGTCAAAAATGGCACAAAAGACTTGTTAAGTTATGTTTTGTAATGGCAGGAGCCTTTTTATCTGTTGAACATGTTTGTTTTGCGACGCATGCACTTATTTTTAAAAGGCTTGCAAACTATGCTCCTTATCCGTCTTTAAGTTTTCTGGCTTATATGCTTTAGCCTTTTCGTATGCTGGCAGAACCTAAGGCACGGAACACTTCGCTGGCAACAGGGTTAGTAACCAAACTGTTTAAACACAGAAACGGCGCCGGCTTTTGGTGCGTAAAGCATCTACTAAGACAAGCCAGCATATACGCGATCAGATAAATACTCTTAGACGGATGCAATTTTAATTTTTGTAAGGCCTTAAGGCAAAAGCATCATGTGAGTAACCACAAGCACGAGCCAATTCGGGTTAACATTGATATTTTTATCGAAATATATGATCAAATGGAAATAAAAGACGGCGAGAACTCATGCATAAAAATAATTGAGGGAACCAAAGACTTTTATTTCATAATCATATATGGTGTGATTACAATAGAATTGCTAAGTGTAAAAAGGACGTAGCTGCTCAATGTTCCAAGGACGTTTCGTCTCCTTGAGCACTGCTTCTTCGTTCCTTTTCCTTTTGCGGCCTCTTTTCTTCTTCTTCTGATATCACGGAGGTCCACAAGATAATATGCCCCGTTCTTAAGCGCTTTGCTGATAACGAAGGGTCCTTCCCATATGGGAGATAGTTTGTGCTCCTTTTGCTGAACAAGGCGAAGCACCAAATCGCCTTCCGAAACGATCTCCGTCTTACCTTGCGACTGTGGTAACGCCGCATGTTCTGCTGATAAATGGCGGAGCGCTGAAGCGCTATCTCACGCTCTTCTTCGAGAAGGTCTAAGCCGTCCTGTCGGCTTCTTCTGCGTCTGCTTCGACGTAGGCTGTTACACGAGGTGTGTCGTGCAGGACATCTGTTGGGAGTACCGCTTCAGCGCCATATATGAGAAAGAAAGGGGTATAGCCTGTTGCACTGCTTGGAGTTGTGCGTATGCTCCATAAGACAGCAGGTAATTCTTCTACCCATGCTCCAGCTGCTCTATGCAAAGGCACCTCTAATCTTGGCTTTATTCCCTGTAGAATTATACTGTTGGTTCGCTCAACTTGGCCATTCGATTGTGGATGAGCCACAGATGCTAAGTCCAAACGAATACCAACTTCACCACAGTACTTTGCCAGTTCTCCTACGGCGAAGTTTGTCCCATTGTCCGTAATGATACTGTGGGGGACGCCAAATCTCGTTATAACCTCAATGACGAACTTCTTGGCTGTTGCCCCATCAAGCTTTTTTATGGGCTTAGCTTCAACCCACTTGGTGTATTTATCCACCGCAACTAAGAGATGTTTGACGCCGCCTCGCGCAGTCCTGAATGGACCTACCATGTCCAGTCCCCAGACCGCAAATGGCCACGTGATTGGAATGGTGCGCAACTCCTGGGCTGGCATCTTTGGCTGTCTTGCATACTTTTGGCATCCAACGCATTTCTTGACGAGTTCTTCTGCGTCTTGCTTTGCTGTGAGCCAGTAGAATCCATGTCTAAAAGCTTTGGCGACAATTGCTCGGGCAGAGGCATGATGACCGCAACATCCACCATGGATCTCTTCTAGTATCTCCTGTCCTTCTTCCGGCGAAACGCATCGTTGATATACACCTGTGGTACTCCGCTTGTATAGCTCTCCATTTATTATTGTGTATGCCTTAGCTCTGCGCACAACTTGCCGCCTTAAGACTTCATCCTCTGGCTCTTCCTTGTTAAGGAGGAAATTTATGTAGGGCTGTGTCCAATCTGGTTACCAGCATGACGGAAACAGACTGCGAAGCCATGGGGTCATCCTCATCTCCGCCTTTAATAGACGGCACGTACAGGTGCTCCAAAAATATATCGGAGGGCACCTTCGATCTTTTCGAGCCCATTCTGGCTAAGGCGTCCGCTGCTTCATTTTCCTCCCTTTTGATATGCTTGACTTCTAAGCCGATAAAACACCGACCAAACTCGTCTACCGTGCGTCGGTATTCAGCCATTGTAGGGCTCTTCGCGTCCCATGCCCCTTCTAACTGTTGAACAACGAGGTCTGAATCGCCATAGCACAAAAGACGGCTAATGCCCAAATCCTTTGCGACGTGCAATCCATGCAACAGAGCCTCGTATTCTGCAACATTATTAGTGGCATTGAAGTGTATCTGCAAGACATAGCACATCTTGTCTCCTTTAGGGTTCTTCAGTACCACGCCAGCTCCCGATCCCTGCAACATTTTGGAGCCGTCAAAGTGCATAACCCAATATTCTTCGTCAGGGAGGGGAAGTTCATCCATTGCTTCGTCCAGTCTGCGATGAAATCAGCTAAGACTGGGATTTGATGGCTGTACGTGGCTTGTACTGGATATCGAAGGCTGCCAATTCAATTCCCCACTTAGCCACACGTCCAGTGGCATCAGTGTTGTTTATAATGTCACCCAATGGCGCCTTACTGACTACCGTGATTGGGTGCTCTTGGAAATAATGGCGTAATTTTCTGGCTGCGAAGAAAACTCCATAAGCCAGCTTCTGATAGTGAGGGTATCGTTGTTTGGATTCGGAGAAGACTTCGCTGATATAATATACCGGCCTTTGTTCCGGTAGCTCCTTTCCTCTTCCTTTCGTTCAACAACAACCACTGCACTAATAACTAGGTTGGTAGCCGCCATGTAAAGTAGCATCGGCTCTTGTGGTAGAGGAGACGCTAATATTGGTGCTGAAACTAAGGCGTCTTTTAACTGTGCTAAGGCTGCATCTGCCTCTTCAGTCCAGACGAACGTCTTAGTTTTCTTCAACAACCTGTATAGGGGTAAAGCTTTATCCCCAAGCCTACTAATAAATCGGCTTACAGCTGCTGCAGATCCTGTGAGCCTTTGACATCTTTAAGACAAGTAGGCTTTTTGATGTCCATGATAGCTCGAATCTTTTCTGGGTTAACCTCAAGACCTCTTTCTGAAACAATGAAGCCTAAAAGTTTTCCTGCTGGGACGCCAAAAAAGCATTTTCCCGGATTTAGCTTCATGTTATATTTTCTAAGTTATCAAAGGTTTCTTGAAGGTCAACGATGAGATCGCCGCGTTTTCGCGACATAACGGCAATGTCATCGACATAAGCGTGAACATTGCGGCCTATTTGATCGTGTAGGCAACGTTGTATGCACCGTTGGTACGTTGAGCCAGCGTTTTTAAGCCCGAAAGGCATAGTTATGTAGCAAAACGTTCCGAAAGGTGTGATGAAGGAAGTCTTAATTTGGTCAGACTCCTTCATCTTAATTTGGTGGTAGCCAGAGTAAGCGTCCAAAAAGCATAGTAATTCAGAACCTGATACAGCATCTACGACCTGATCAATTCGCGGCAATGCGAAGGGGTCTTTAGGACAGGCTTTGTTTAAGCCGGTGAAATCTATGCACATGCGCAAGTCTTTCACGTCCTTCTTAGGTACTAATACAGGATTTGCTAGCCAATCTGTGTGGATAACCTCTCTAATGAAATTAGCGGCACTAAGCCGAGCTACCTCTTTTCCTATTGCTTTCTTCTTCTCTGGACCGAAGCGACGAAGACCTTGTTTTACTGGCTTGGCACCTTTGGCGACATTAAGGCTGTGCTCGGCAAGTTCCCGGGGTACTCCTGGCATGTCTGATGGTGACCATGCAAAAATATCCCGTTGCTCACGGAGGAACTTGACGAGCGCGCCTTCCTATGCGTCACTGAGGTCCGCGCCTATGTTCGTCGTCTTGCTTGCATCGGCGTTGTCCAGCACGATCTTCTTCGAGTTTGAGCTGGCCTTGAAAGTGACATCCGAGGCGCAAGGAGGCTTCTTACCATCCGGCATTTCATTGGTGTTAACTTCTTTCTTGTACTGCTCCAGCTCTTCCTTGCTGATGACTGCTTCTGCTAAGACGGCGTTTCCTGCTTCGCATTCCTTCGCCTTCTTGAAGTCGCCATTGACCGTGATGACGCCGTTTGGTCCAGGTATTTTGAGCTTGCTGTAGATGTAACACGGGCGTGCCATGAATTTGGCAAAGGCTGGGCGGCCAAAGATTGCGTGATACGCACTTTTGAATTCCACCACCTCAAAGGCAACTTCCTCAGTCCTATAGTTTGTTTCGTCACCAAGGTGACGTCTAAGACGATTGTTCCCATAGAACTGGCCTGCCTGCCTGGCACTATGCCGTGAAACTTGACTGTGCTATGTTTTAGCTGTGTCTCAGAAAGGCGCATGCGCTTTAAGGTTTCAAGATAGAGGATGTTGATGCTACTCCCTCCATCCATAAGCACCTTAGAAAGCCTGCATTGCTGCACAATTGGGTTTACAACGAGCGCGTAATTCCCTGGGTTCTGTGGAATATGATCAGGATGATCGTTGCGGTCCCATGTAATGGGATGCTCGGACCAGTTGAGATACTGGGGAACCGCTGGCATAGTGGCATTGAGTTCCCTCCAGGCTGCCTTTTCCTTTTTGGCCGAAGGAGTGGCAAGGAAAGTAACAAGGCTTGTTTCGACCCTTGGAAACTTGTTGCTCCTCTTGTGCTTTGGCTCCTGATCTTCCGGCTCCGAAGCACTTTCCTCGTTGTCCTTCTGCTCTTTTTGTCTTTACGGTTCTTGCGCTTGAACTGCTTTGCCTTGAAGCCAGCGTCAGGATCCTTCTTGATATCATCGTTAAGGCGGCACTGCCTGTTGGTATGGGTGCATTTGCCAAGCTTGCTATGATGGGCACAAGGTTCATCTTTGATGTCGTCATAGGTGATTTTAATGGGTCTTGACCCTTGACTGTCATCGCCTTCTTCTGCCATCTGCTAGCCCCGCTCTGGCCACCCTTCTTATTGGCAAAGGCTACCTCCTTTGATGGTCCTGGCGCATCGTTGGCTTCCTTCTTTTTCCGGCTTTGATTGTTGTTTCGCTTTTCCGGGTTAACAGCTATGTCCATGCGCAGATCGCCGTCGTCAGCTCGAGCGTCGTCTTCTGCTGCAGCGTAATTGTTCGCGCTGTCTAAGAGCTCGCCGAGGTGTTTGATGTTTTGGCTGGCTAACATATATCTCATCATGTTGCCTTTCTTCAGGCTGTTCATAAAAGCATGTATGGCCTGGATCTCAGAAACGTCTTCACATGCATTCTTTGTCTCTGTCCATCGAGCTATGAAAGCTCTGCTTGACTCCCCCTCCACTTGAGCGCACTTTAGTAGATCTGAGTAAGCCTTTGGACGTTTGTATGTGCATGAGAAGTGTTGCATGAATGTTTTCTGCATGTCTTGCCAATTGTGGATACTCTTTTCTGGCAAAGTGTCGATCCATAACCGGGCCGTTCCCTCCAACATGAGTGGAAGAAAACGTACAGCTGCGTTGTAATCACCGTCATTAATACCAACGGCGTGGATATAATCAGGCAGCCATATGTCCGGTTTGTCAATGCCATTGTACTTGTCACAATTTTCTTGACATTGCCTAGCGAGGATGGGAGTTGCACCTTGCGAATCGCCGGTCCAAAGCACACAGGGCCCAGGTAAGACTCCTCTTTGGCCGCTTTAATCTCATCGAGACGGATGCGGGCGTCTGAGATATGAGTGTTTTCCCTGGCTGGCCCTTTGTTGGATTGGCTACGCCTTGGCTCCTCCTGACGGCTTTGGCGATGAGGGGAGCGGGAGCGAGATCGCCTTTGAGGCGGATCTCTGTTGCCCCTGTTTCCTTCGTCTCTTGCCCGTGCTGCGGGCGGAGGTGGCATGTTAAGCCGGTCGCTCCCACGCCGTGCGTCCTTCCCCTTGTCTTGATCTCTTTCACGGCGAGGCGGATCATTCTTCTTATGGCGTGTGTTATCCTTTTGCCGGTGGTCGTCCTTGCCTTTGTCACTATGGCGGTTGGACCCAGTCTTTGACTCATCCCTGTGCTTGTCAGGAACTTTGTCCTTCCTGGGTTCCTTACCCTTATTGCCATGGCTACTGGAACCAGCTGGTTCCTCTGGATCTCCACCGCCGGCAACGGCCGTCTTGCAAAGACGCGTGTCGTCCGCCAGCTTTGAGTTTGAGTCCGCCTTAGCCTGCTGCTCTACCGCCTTTTCGATGAGCATCTTAGAATAATGGTGGCGCTCTTCAATTGGGACTGTTTCGTCTCCCATGATTTCCCTGGCCGCCTCTATATTTTTGGCCGGGGTGGAGAAGAATATGACTCCATCAGGGTTAACTTGAAAGAGTATTTCTGCCAAGGCTTTAAAGACTTTTGGGCAGAAGGCTTCTCGAAGTTTCCCTGCAGATCCCGATGCAGAAGAGGGTCACGTATACTTCGTATTTTGCGGAATTTCTCATCGCGCTCACGCTGTACTCTTCCTCTTCTAGAGCCTTTCCAACTAGGATTAACTCTTTTTCCTTGTTCAGGAGGGACAACTTATACTTGATGTTGACTTCAGTCTCAGCCAGGAGCGCTTTCCGTCTTTCCTCAAGTTCAACCGCGGTTGGATTTGGTCCCAAAGGTGTTTTGAGAAGCTCCAATGCGCGCATGTGTGCCTCCTTTGACCGTTCCAGGTCTTCTTCAATAGGCGTAGCCGGGGAGGCCTTTAGGGTCCAATATCCTCTGGCTTTTCCGCCTTGTCACCAATGTGTTTGATGCTAGAGGAAACTTCAGCTTCTGGCTTAGCCGCGCAGCGCCACCTCCACAGCTATCTGTGCCGGGAAAGTCATTAAGACTTCGTTTGGATCGGATGAGCCATAGCCGCGCGGCAACCTGTGCTGCAAAGTCTTCCTCCTTATTCATCGAGATCTGAATCTTCCGCCATTGGAGCGGTGCCATCAGATCCGGCTTCTGAGTCTGCTCCTGTCTGTAAGGCAGGTAATATTGACTCAGGGTCAGATTCGGCCGGCTTAGGGCCAGATGTCAATGACACCGACAAAGCGAGAGGCGGGCTCCATAAGCTCATAAGAGCTGGAGTCAGAATCGCTTTGGGTATCAGAGTCACTCAGATCGCGATAGACAAAGGCCTGATCCGATCTGTGTTGTTGCTCGATTGCATAATCGATGGGGTGGTGGGTGGGCCAAAAGGCGGCGGATCCCCTGGGGAATCCATACGCCTCAGCCGTAAAACCCATGAAGATGTTGATGGTGCCGAAGGGGACGACGAAGCTTGACACAGTGCGTCGTTTGCTGGGACGTAGGATCCGTCGTCTTCGATGCACCCAAAGTTGTTGATGATGCGGGCGCGACCAACCGCCATAGTCTTGCCGATCTCGCCCAATGCTCCCGCCTGAAACAAAACTCCCGACGCCTTGGGCCCCACGGTGGGCGCCAACTGTCGAGGTATTGGTAACGCGGAACTACTAGAAGTATTCATACGTACCGTAGAGGAGGTGGGGAAGAACGTGGAGGGTTCCAGTGACGGGATTGCACACACGATTTTACCCAGCTTCGGATCTCACGACGGTGGCGAGATCCTACGTGCTGCTATAATTCACTCAAGGCAAATATGTGTACAGGTTACAATGAGGTTGTATGCGTGCCCTAAGGCTGCTGGAAGGCTGGCTTATAAAGGCGCCAAGCCTTCCCCTACAAGGAAAGCCTTAACCGACATAGATCATGAGTCCTAGACTAACACGGTAAAAACCCTAACTTGCTCCCTAAGGCGAACGCAGCCTGGCCTTCGTCTTGGACTTCACTAAGCCGCCCAGAGCTTATCCTTGCGCCTAAGCCCATGAGGCCTTCTCCATTAAGCCCTCCGGCTTTATCTGATGGGCCTCCTTGGTGGGCCTGGTTTTATCCACCGTGGAGGTATACCTGTTCGGCATAACCTCCACAGACACCGTTGTTGAAATGATGATTACAATATATACCGCCATGTTATTTTTAGTAATCATATACCGCTATGTTAATTACTTGTAAGGGTAGATCATAATCTATGCAACCACCATCCAAATAGATGTATCAGATTTATCAAAGACTATAGTTGATTTATTGGTGACAAATGATGAATTATAAAATCTTGGGAGAAGGAGTAATCCTTGGAAGTAACATTTTGGTTTGTTACTTATCTTCTTTTTGTGTTAGAATGAATGTCAAGCCACAGTGCGTCGACAAAAACGTACGCGTGGTGCAGCGTACAGTGACCACACATGAGACAATGGATCGAGGGAACAGGGTAGGGTCTGCCAGATCCGGCGTCCATGAGTCTTCGGCGAGGTCATCGTCGTCGAGCCTCAAGAGGTGAGGTCGGTGGTCCAAACTAATATTAGTGATTTTCTGATTTCGATATTGGGTATATATTTTTGACATGTTGCAAAAGTCTTGTGCATTTTGTTGCAAACACACGCATCATGTTGCGATGGCTATAGATGTTTGTAGGAAATATCGCATGTTTTTTTTATGGTGGTGCCGAAAGTGGTGGCCTGCATATTACACACGTACAGCCCCGGCCGCTTGGCTTCGGCTACTGAATGTGCCGAAAATGCCGTTGCCAATGATCTCGTCTCCAGAACAGTGAAGGTCTGTTCGCAACAGTAGAACGACAGGTGCAATTACGAATGCGGCACCCTCGAAGCAAGCAAGGAAGCAGGTTAGCCGGGCCGGGTATAGTAAACCACCGACACATGAACAATCATTTTCATAATATTTCAGCAAGCTGTTATTAAAAAAACGATCTGGCTGGGTCAAAGGTTTGAAGCTAAGCAGAATTGCGGATCCGTATGGAGCCCACGTTAATCAGGCTGGCTGGATGATCTGGCACTGAGTGATCGTGCTCCTTACTTGAATTACCTCGTCGACCATCCCCCTTGCAAAAACTTTGAATCACGCTTGCAGCAGTGGTACTTTTTTTAGATAAAGTGCAGCAGTGGTACTGGAACTGAACTGGTAGCGATCGACTAGCGAGTCACCAAAAGCTGCGTGGTAGGTTAGTTACTCACAAAGCAGTTCGGGTTAGTGCTTCGATCTTGGTTCGCAAGCATCCTGTCTGTGGCTGTGTACTTGCTTCCTTTGCTAGCTGCCGCATGCTTGCTTGCATTGCAGCTCACTCTTCCGCCCGGGCAGAGACAGCAGACAGTGCTACGGTTCATGGCATGGTGGTGTCGATCAGTGGCAGAACAGCGGCACGAAGTAGCTGGCTAGGAAGATTCAGGAGCATGGGATCGGAATTTCACAGGCTCAGAGGCATTTTCGTACCTGGTTGGTTGCAACTTGCTGCGTGTACAGTACACGTGTTGGACGACTCGATCGTGACTGTAATGCCACTCCATGCATCAACGACGCTCGCTGGTGTTTCCATGTTTAACGGGCATGGCGTGTTCTCCTTTTTGTTTTGTAGCCACCATCCGTGAGTGAGCTAATTATTGAAACTGAGTGTTAAAGATATTGAAGTCAAAATCTTGTTGATGGAAAATAAATCTGGGGGGAGAATAAGAAAGCAGAAAAAATTAAAATGGAAGAATTTTAAGCCGATGGCCTGGTGTACGCCTCAGTATACCGACGGTTTGTGTTTGCCGACGGCATTTCAGAAATCGTCAGCATTAGTGCCGATGGCCCCGACAAAAAGCCATCGGCAACTATCTATTTCCTGTAGTAATTATAGGACACCGACGATCTAGCAAGGATAGGCCACCGCACATTGTCGATCGATCGCCGGCCGGTGATGAATGGTTCTTCGATCCATCATCGGCCCTGTCTATGTTGGTAGAGGTAGGTAGCCTGGGCACATGATCGATCGACCGCCGGCCGGTGATAAATGGTGCGATCGATCTGGTATGAAGCAAGCACACGAGGAGGAGTGATCGACCTTGCACTAGTAAGAAGGAAGAAGCAAGTAGCTAGGCATGCACAGTGTAATCGTGTATGCGGGGCTCCGGCTCGGAGACTCAGCGTACATGTCTCACCAGATGCATGAAAGCGCGCTTACGTATGTTGAAACTTAAAACGCAAGTACCAGTAATATCGATCGATCGATCTTTAAGCAAGCAATGCATGGCAACTGTTGTGGACTTGGAACATTCGCATATGGACGCACATGTGTAGTGTGCATGGTGCGCGCGCCTCTATCTGTCTCCCGAATCACTCGATCGATCGCCGGAACATGCGTGCCCGCTGTTCTACGCTAGCAGCAGCGAGCGAGCGTCGATCGAGTACGTGCAGAGTTTGCAAAGGCCCCTTTTCCTGTCTTTTTCGCCTTCTTTTCATGTTTCTTTTTCCACGCATTTTCCTCTTTTCGGTGCCCATGTTTGGTTCGGTAAAAGAAGGTGAAACTGAACAAAAAGGTGGAAAACAAAAAAAATTAAAGTGGGCTACTCCTAGAGGGAATTCCTCCTAGAGAGGATCAAGACACAGTTCCCTGGGGGAGAGGAATCCACTGCTCGAGGTGGAAGCTAGAGCTGTAAAAAGGCTTCACGAGGTAGGGCTAAACATGTTTAAAAAGAATCGTCAAAAAAACCCAGAGATCTAAGGGCACCCACACCGTTGTGTCAAAACTAGTTCCATGTTTACCTTTTAACTTTTGGAACTAGTTCCATCACTGTGGGATAGTTCCATAGCCACAAAAACTGGGGACCGGAGCAACTTCTTACTCCGATGCCAAATTGTACAAAGCAATAGATTAATGCGATTTATTCAACTAACAACAACAGTTTGCACTCACATGCGTGAGGAGAGGAGAGATGATGACTATTAATCTATGGGTGGTTTTATTCGATGGTAGGACCTACAACA
Organism: Poa pratensis; assembly: GCA_947311845.1. Taxonomy (NCBI): domain Eukaryota; kingdom Viridiplantae; phylum Streptophyta; class Magnoliopsida; order Poales; family Poaceae; genus Poa; species Poa pratensis. Next base: position 18,408,802 of record CAMZMU010000034.1, on the reverse strand, counting down.
GAAATATTTGGAACCAGCAACGATGTAGAACCCTCGCCATATTTCACACGGATGCCAAATTCTGCTCTATGTCAGATTTAGCCAAGCCAACGGTGTGGCTGCCCTAAGAGGTCGTTTGTTAGCAATCATTTGAGGCCTTCAGTTGAGATTTCATACCCAATTTATTTGGTTGTCTCCATTTCAAACGGATTTTCAGCGCATGTCTATTCCATACTAAGTCTACATGTCTCTAACCTTGTCATTTCACTTTTTTTTTGAAATGGGGGTATCACCCGAGCCTCTGCATCAATCGATGCATATGTCATTTCACTTTATATCAGTTGAAATGATGTGAACAATGTCTTTTCATTTCATTCCAAAGAAATTGTTTGGGACCCGGTACCGATTATGATATATTATCATTTTCTACTGAATAGAATGCCATTGTACGAGACTATCTCTTAGATGAAAAAAGAACAAAGCGCGGGGACCAGGTCGGCTTCCATCGTGATTATATATAAGTTTTATGATGTCATTAGTGGTATGCTGGCCAATTACTTCATTAAATCATATGCAACAACTAGTTCAGCCAAATGCTAAAACTATTGAGAGAAAATGTATCGGCAATACAACTTTCAAAAGGACATTCTTTGGTTAAGAGGATTCATAGAAAAATTGGCATATTCAACATACAGGCGTAGCAAACGATATCTATCAAATCTAGTGGGCCTTACTTTTGTTGCTCTTACATTGTGATGTCAGGGTATAGAAAAGACAAAAATATTGAATTGAAATGAAAATTTATTTGGAAACGGGGTAATGATCAAGTTCTGTCAGAATGGGGCATATTGAGTACACTAACGTCTACTTTTACAAACACTTGTGCACTAACGTCTTGAGGTGTAGTACTGTACAATGCCGTTAGTTTTGACCTTTGAATTGTATTTAAAAAATCAAGAAAACCCAACAACACTCATACAATACATAATTCAAGACAAAAAAAGGCCAAAAGCTGTTGCAAATAGTACAGCATGACACAACTCATTTCATAGTAGAATATGGTACTACTCACAGTCCATTTTATCTATTTTATGTATAAAATACAGACTTAAATTCCTATGACATGGTACATACGTATACTCAGTGGCGGAGCTGGCGATTTGTCGAAGCCGGGGCACACAACAAGCAAAATGTTTCATTTGCTCTACAAAGAACCAAATCCAAAAAAAAATGACACTTCAAGCACTACCGAACTGATGTTTTTTAGAAAGTTGTCTTTTATAGATAGTAAAATGTACAAAAGCTGGATGCAACTAGTACTAGCTACAGATCCGTAGTACTACTGATTTTTGAAGAAAAGACAACAAAAATTCAACATATCGATTTCCAATGCCACTGTGAATGCCCAGCATCAACAGCCGAACAAGCTGAAAGGGGATCGATCGATATGTTTTTTTCTAGGAAAACCAATCGATTTGGCCAGAGGAACTGCTCGTACTTGCCAGTTATGGGCTGCGGTTTGTTTTCTGAGGCCCAAGCTGCTACCGGTCAGGCCCAGGGAATTAACATCCTGGCCCAACTACGGAAATATGTGTTCTTTTCGTCCTCGTCGCAAATCCTTGCAGTTTCGCAACTTCGGCCGCCATTAGAGCTCGCCGGCGATCAGCCATGACGCGGCACAGAGCCCGGGCACGTGCCCAGGGCGGAGGTATGGTAAATTCGCCACTGCGTATACTCGCTACACGATTTTTTTTCATAACTTCTGCATATATTAGTAGTGTAAATAAAAGGCAGTATTTGTGCAATTTATATGCCTCGGGGATTTCATAGTTCAACATGGTGAAACGACAAATACAATAAGGAATCACCTTCGAAGCAACCAAGTTTATGATTAGCTAGTAAATTACTGACGCCTCTGTCCGCAATGATCTTCGTGGAGATGGGTGCGATCCGAGAATGTGACCGGCTGCTTGAACCTTTCCAAGCGGAGGGTGGTCGTATGCGATTGGATTGATTCAAAAGTTTGAACCTCGTAGATTTTTGTTTAAGTTCTCTAGCTTGGATTGATTCAAAAGTTTGAACCTCGTAGATTTTTGTTTAAGTTCTCTAGCTACTTGCAACCCACGAGCTGGTCAGTACGGAACACATTATACTATTCGATCGCACCCTTTGTCTGGATCTCGCCTATTAATTTAATCAGTACTCCAGTCACATAGCAAAATTTAATCGGGGTACCACTCCACTAGTAAACTACATTACCAGCGTAGCACAGTGCTCCGAGAAGGGTGGGTAAAGATGCAAGAACAGTCGACAATGTTATGGTCGGTGCCTAGCTAGCTGCTTGCTCTGGAAAATTGCACGTAACACCATTGTGTGGTAACACTGTTGCATAAAACACAGGATTTAATCATCTTTTGCAGCCGACCTCATTTTTTTGGGTGATTGTCGCACCTAGCCCAGGATATATGATTTAGCCCCCTAACGGCGTATCTGACATGTGGGCCGTATTTGTCTACCGTATACCATTATTATATGACAAATTTTGAATAGACATCAGTAGAAAATATAGACATTATGCACATACAAATTATTTGAACATCAACATAATATCATGTATATAATAAGTTACGTTATGTCATACAAATTGTTTGAGCCTCCACAATTATACGTATTTGTCTATATTTTCTACTAGACAAATATGGGCCTACAAGTCAGATACGCCGTTAAGGGACTAAATCATATACTTTGTGCTAGGTGTAACATATTACCCAAAACTGGTGTTAGCTGCTAAAAATGTTTACATTATGTATTTTGTGCAATAATGGTACCAAACATTATTGGTGTTATGTGCAATTTTCTCTGCTTGCTACTTCATTGGTTGATCATATTTTTAGATGATTACTTTTTTAACCGCGAGATTGTTTTTTGGGTTTATCGTGACGGGGCAAGTCTTTTTTCTTGATAATACGAAGAGGGATCCGAAAGTTTGAAAGAAAATGAGAACCTGTCTGTGGTACGCTGATCAGGAGGGTGGTTGTACCCCAATCTACCTGATTCAAACCCCAGGTTTGACACTGGTGTTTCTCATTTAGGCGCAATATTTTTCAGTGAGAGGTGACGTTTCCGTCGATAGCGAGTCGTATGTGGTGATTTCGTCGGGTAGGGTGTGCGTGCGTGTTTGTACTGTGTTTCGAAAAAAAAAAATTGAAAGATAATCTAAGAGTTCCATGCAAGCATGTGTTGCTTAGGTGGCCACCAATCAAACTCTGGTCTAGGACCGGTGTCGCCAGAGTATCATGAGAGCGTACGTACTTAATACGGTGTTTGCGCATGATTGCGAATCGCTTGATACACGTAGCGAGCGAGTACCACCACCACTCCATACATGTTCTTGGCCATCATGCATGTTACCCCTGCATCTTCATTAACGATCTCCATTCTGAAATTTCCCTGGCCTCATCGATTCCCATGTAATCTTCCCGGATCAAACCGTAGCCGAGCTTGCTGTTTCCAACGAACTTCCTGCAAAATGCATTTTGAATTCAAACTTGGCCCTTTTGGCCATCTCGTCAATCGTTCCTGGACATCCATGAATCCATCAGATCTCGTGTCATCCCCATGCAAAAGAGAAAGTAAAAAAGAGGTGTACTGGTGAACCAAAATCGGCGAGAACCCCACACGTTAAATCGCCATGGCCAAACTCCCAGCTTTGCCTCCTCGCCGACGCCGTCCACGAGCCGCGTCGTCGCGTACAGCATCCACCCATAAATAGTGCGCTCGCCCATGTGAGCTCCCATGTGATCCGCCCTGAATGCCACTGCCCTCCCTCATCACCACGCTCCCCACTTGATCATCCTCTCCTCCGTGATCACGACCTGAGCTCCTTCCAGCCGGCTTCCACCTTGCTCGAGCTCGCATCACTCCTCCACCTGCATTCTCCATTCTTCCTAGATCGCAGCTCAGCGCAAGCATGATCTCGCGCGGCGTGCAGCCGCTGCTACTGCTCGTGCTGCTCGGGGTAGCAGCGGCGCAGCAGGACGGTGGCAGCGCCACCCGCTTCGCCGCGCCGCCGTCCTGGCCGTTCGCGAACCCGCGCCTCCGGGCCGCCTACGCCGCGCTGCAGGCCTGGAAGCAGACGGCCATCTTCTCCGACCCCTCCAACTTCACAGCCAACTGGCTCGGCCCCAACGTCTGCGCCTACAACGGCGTCTTCTGCGCCCCCGACCCTTCCGCCTACGGCATCCTCACGGTGGCCGGCATCGACCTCAACCACGCCGACATCGCGGGTTTCCTGCCGGCCTCCCTCCCGCTCGGCCTGCCCGACCTGGCGCTCCTCCACCTCAACTCCAACCGCTTCTGCGGCATCGTCCCCGCCACCTTCCGCGCCTCCGCCTCCTCCACGAGCTCGACCTCAGCAACAACCGCTTCGTCGGCGGCTTCCCGGAGGTCGTCCTCGCGCTCCCCTCGCTCAAGTACCTCGACCTGCGCTTCAACGATTTCGAGGGCGCCATCCCGCCCGCGCTCTTCGACCGCCCGCTCGACGCCATCTTCCTCAACTCCAACCGCCTCCGGAAACCCATCCCGGCCAACCTCGGCAACTCCCCTGCCTCCGTCGTCGTGCTCGCGCACAACAAGCTCGGCGGCTGCATCCCGCCCTCCATTGGCAAGATGGCGGAGACGCTCAACGAGATCGTGCTCATCGACGACGACCTCACGGGCTGCATACCCCCGCAGGTGGGGCTGCTCAAGGTCACCGTGTTCGACGTGAGCGGGAACAGGCTCCAGGGGGGTATCCCGGCGGCCGTTGGCGGGATGGCGGCGGTCGAGCAGCTGGACTTGGCAGGGAACCTCTTCGAGGGCGCAGTGCCGGCTGGTGTCTGTGGGCTTGCTGCGCTCAAGAACTTCACCTACACCGACAACTTCATTGTCTCGCGACCGGGATGCGCGCAGGCCACCGCCGACGGCGCCTGGAACTGCATCCCCGGCGCGCCGGCGCAGCGGCCGCCCGCTCAGTGCGCGTACGCTGCGGCGCACCCGTTCGACTGCAGCAAGGCGCAATGCCAGGCCGGGGCGGCGTACACTCCTTTGCCCACTCCCACTCCCACGCCCGGAGGTGGTGGACATGGTGGCCAACCTTCGTCGAGCCCGTTGCCGCCAGCAAGCGCGGCCACTCCGCCGTCCTCCTCGACGCCGCCATCGAGTGGCACCACCCCGTCGTACCCGTCGCCGCCGTCGAGTGGCAGCACACCATCCTACCCGTCGCCGCCGTCGAGGGGCTCTACACCGTCGTACCCGTCGCCGCCGTCTAGTGGCACCACGCCATCGTACCACTCGCCACCGAAGGGCTCGACCACGCCGACCTACCCGACGCCTCCGTCAAGCTCCAGCACCCCGTCGTACCACTCGCCGCCCCAGAGCACGCCGACGACTCCGTCACCACCCCAGAGCACGCCGTCGTACCCGACGCCGCCGTCAGGCTCCAGCACCCCGTCGTACCACTCACCGCCGCAGAGCACGCCGACGACACCGTCTTACCCGTCTCCTCCGTCGGGCTCCACGACGCCAGCCGGAGGCCACGCACCGCCTCCCCCGAGCTCGGCCGACAGGCCAGACGACCGGTATGCGCCGCCACCTGGGTCGTACGGCCCCATCCCGTCCTCCGGCTCGCCGCCACCTTCTTCCGGCAGCCACCCCACGCCATCGCCGCCCACAGAGTACCCGGGCTACGTGGCGCCGGGGACCCCATCCACCACGCCTCCTTCACCGACCCACCCGGGCACCCCGTCGGGACCAACAACGCCGTCCTCGCCAGAGCACTGCGCGCCGCCGTCGCAGGGCGGCGGGCACCCAGTGCCGTCGGCGCCACCGTCCGGCGCGAACCTGCCGTTCCCGCCGGTCTACGGCGTGTCGTACGGGTCGCCACCGCCACCAGTGAAGCCGTACTACTAGTTCCTCTCGATGGCCGGAGCAGCCGCCATCCATTGTCAGTTTGCCACCACACCAGTATAATACCTCATCTCGCTCTGCCATTGCCAGTAGTATTTTTTTTTCATTTCTTCTTCTTTCTTGCGAGTGTTGGATCGATCGGTCTACAGAGATTGGACGGATGATTATATATGTATTCTTTCTCTCTTGGATGCCTGCCCCGATTTATAAATTAACTTGGATGTGTGATCTTGCGCTTGCATCTCGATCTGGTACATAAATACACGAACAAATATAGGAGACGCGGCCAGAACACGGCGGCCATGAAAGCAGCGCAATGAAGCGAGACGGGGAGAATGTTCGCACAGAGTTGGATACCCATCAATGGCGCTTTCTTCTTCTTCCTTTGTTAGGCATTGTCGAATCAGATCGATCAAAACGGTGTGTTCCGGGGGAGCAGGCGCAGGTGCGGGACGCACACACACGGGTTGGTCCCCATGAGAGAACTGCACATGGAAAGCTCTGTTTTTTTCTTCCGGCGATGCTGCGATTAATAGGACATCCACCACCACCGCCACCAATCCATATCCACCACCTTGTACTTGTCGCCGGTGATGAGGACCAAGACAACGTACCAGGGTGGTGGGTACATGCATGGGCTCGATCGTTCTGTTCATGGGGGACCGCCGCCGGACCGGCCGGCCATCGTGCAGGAGGATGCATGGACGGCAACGCGCCAAGAGGTAGGCTGCCGGGCTGAGGGCGGGACGTGTCGCTGTCGGCGCCGATCGATCGATCGATGGGATCCACACCGGAGATGTAGAAGAAGACACGGGTAGCGTTGCGGAAGCGCTGTGGGTTGGCCGGTGGGTGCTGGACATCTCTGCGCTTTGTGAGGGACGAGACAGCGAGGGCGTCGTCGTGGGGCGGCTATCGACGGCTCTCATCGTGCTCAGCTGCAGATCCAAGAAAAGATAGTAACGCTGAGTTGTACGGGCTGGACTACCTGTGAACAAGCCAAAGTGCTTCTAGAGGTCTGGAAGTGTCATAATCCATTCCGAGGTGCATAATCGATCCACGAGAACAAGCAATTTCTGAAAAAGACATCGAGATTTCGTAACGCGGTTTAACGATCAACGCCTGCATCTACGAGGCGTACTTAGTGGACACTCCTTGTACTAATCAACATAGTATCGTTGACGATAAGCCCGACTCGGTATATAGACACGTCATATCTCCAACGCCACGACGGTCAGGCGCCCCTACCACGGACGCCGGACCGTCGCCTCGTGATTTGTGTTTAACATAACTTTTTCAAATCATCTTATTTTTAGCTACTCACGGTATCTTTATATATTAGGCCAATTTACACGTGTTCGACTCCAGCACCTAAACCTTCCGATGATTACAAGTTCAACTGTACCCCTACTCGTCCACATATTCCAACAGGATTAACTTGTAAAGATGAACAAACGTTGCATATTGAGATTGTTCATCATGTACGATTTGCTTCGGGAAAAAAACGAAGCCTTGCCCGAATACTGGTTTGGAGACTTGGGGTCAACGGAGTACTCCTGCCTCAACAACTATTGACCTGCCCCTGCCAGCTCTCATGATCCGATCTGATGATCCTCTACCGAGCCCGCGCACATCGAAGCAAATGGTGGCGAGAAAAAATAAACCTAAAATTCGTGGATTCGATTAACGAACACATGGTAATAGTCAAACACAAAACGAGGTCAGTGAAATGTAAGGCGATAATACAGGAGGCGGTGTTGGTGGTGGTGCAGAGTGCAGACGCTGTCTGGCTTATGCTCGTGTTGTGTCTGCGTTCTGAACCCGGGAGATTATGAAAGCAGAGCACTCAGTGAGAGCAGAGGGACGGTCGCGTGCAATTCAAAATTCCGGTGGCGTCACCAGAACGTCAAGCTGACGCAGCCCATCACTCACCCGTTGGGGGCCCAACTGTCAGTGAACATAAGCCTCTCCTTGTTGCAAATCCCTCATCACTTGATTAATTAATTTTCTCAACACAAGGTCTCGTTAATTACACCAAACCGAAGCCAGTAAACCTCTACCTAAAGGAGAACACGGCCGAGCTGCACCACATACCTGAAGAAGCTTCCACGCTCAGCAATGCAGTGAAACGCCAATGGCCATGGTTACAAGACTGTTTTGGATGGAGCAGGACTTTGTGTGGTCAGCTACGGCCGCTTGGCGCCGCAGAGGACGTTGGCGGCCTGGCGGGCGAAGTAGGTGAGGATGATGTCCGCGCCGGCGCGCCGGAGGCATAGCAGCGACTCCATCATCACCTTCTCCTCATCCACCATCTTCAGCACGCCGCCGGCCTTGATCATCGAGTACTCGCCCGACACCTGTAAGAAGCATTGACAGGTGTTTTATTAAGTGGCATCGCTCTTTGAACAAAAAGTCAACCCTTGAATTAGTTCCAGGGTTGGCATTCCAGACATTTTGCGAAGAGGGTGGTGCACACGGCCTCTCATGCTATTTTTTTTCAGGAACGTCACGAGAGAACACGCCTTTTTAAATTTAGGACAAGAACACCAAGTTACAAAGATCCACAACAAACAAATATTGGTCCGAAGACCTTAAAGAAAGGGTTCAAGCGAACGCCAGCTCACTTATCTTCGCAAACAAAATCAAAAATTCTGAACTTGCTTATCGGTGCATAAAATTCAGCTGATAGTGCTTTTGTTGAATATCCTAACTGTATCTGACTTCGTGCGGAGAGAGAATAGTGTTTGCAGCAATTGGCGAGACTGCATTATGTGGTGCGGCGCATTTTTTAATGCTACGGAAAAAAATGATGGTTTTGTTTCCTTAGCTATGCTCCTTCCTTGGTTTTGATTTTTGGTCAAGAAATGCTATGCTGTAACTATGTTGTCCTTACAAACAGATTCGATGTTCCCAGTGTATTCAGGAAAAAATTGGTTTCCGGCAGAACATGAAAAGAGCAGCAGGTAAAGCTTAAACACTAACCTGGTATGCAGCAATCGGCAAGGCTGAATTATCCCTCAGAAGTCGAATAATATCCAGGTACGGTAATCCAGGTTTGACCTGACAAAGATTAACATACAGTAGCTTTTAGTTCATGACACGAGCAAGCGAAGGCCTTGAGAATGAAAGGTGGCACTTTGAATTTACAAAACCAAATTACCAGAAGAATGTCTGCTCCTTCGGCCTCATCTGATGCTGTTTCGATAAGGGCTTCTCTGTAATTGGCTGGGTTCATCTGGTAGCTTCAGAGTTGAAAGTGCACACTTGTGCAATTAGATATGGGGATTTTGAACTGTACATTAGATGAGATCATGGAACAACAAGTTTGAGTGTTCGGTACATACGTCTTCTTGTCCCCAAATCGGGGATTTGAATCCAAAGCTTCACGGAATGGACCATAAAATGAACTAGCGTACCTGCAAAAACATATCACCATCCAGCATACATGCCATTCATGTTAGAATTGTACAATCAAGGGTAGTAGAAGATAAAATATGTGATGGAATGAGCAACAGTTTCTGTTTTGGAACAGGTGTGTACTTTGCAGTGTAGGACATAATGGAAACATCATGGAAACCCTCAGCATCTAGAGCAGACCGAATTGCTCCAACACGACCATCCATCATGTCACTAGGACTAACAACATCAGCACCAGCTCGAGCCTATTTAGAAGCAGAAGGAACATTTCTTGTAAATATGCACAATAAGGAAAAATAAAGTGGTACTTGCTGTAAAAACAAGACTAAAAGAAAGATTCAAGGAAATAGTACCTGGGAAACTGCTTGTTTGCAAAGCTGATGGACTGTTTCATCGTTCAAAATAACTCCTGCCATGGGAAGATAAGTCAATGATTAGGCGGAACCATGGATATAGTAATAAATATCATAATCGGAAAAAAACTGCCAATGTAAATTTTGCGTGAAATACTGAAACGGAATATGCACAGCAAAGGGACTTGACATGCAAAAATATTCACTCTAGAATTTAATGTCATGTAAAATGGGTGGAAAGCCAATTTTAGTGAAAGTTTGATTTTGATATTTTGATTGTATTCTCATTTATCAGTCTAAACTAATTTCACTAAAGCTGCATGTTCCAGAAAATATAAATCCTAACCATCTTCCCTCACAATGCCATCATGACCGTCAGAAGAATAAGGATCCAAAGCAACATCAGTGTAAATAACCTAAATAAGTAGTTATGAGAAGCAAAATGTTAGCATTTAGCAGAAGTAATAGAATGCAATGGCGGAATTCAAATTAAACACACGACTCACAATGTCAGGGTACTTATCCTTGAGCAGACGGATTGTCCGGGGCACTAATCCATTATCATTATATGCCTCATCCCCCGTTGGTGTCTGATGGACAAAGAAGGTCTATGTTATTCCATATGGTCGATGCAATTCCAATTAGACGAAATAAAAACTTATGTTCCCGGCAACACCTTTAATCCATCAGGAACTTTTGGGAATAGCACAAAGCTGTTAACACCAACATCACGTGACTTGTACACCTGCAAATAATAGCAGTTGAATGCAACGTTTTACTTCGTTTACACCTCAAGATAAATGTAACCAATAAAGATAACTACAAGGAATGTGAGAGTTTGCTAATTATTCAGCACAGTACACTATTAACTCTCACTGTAATATCGATACGCAGGCACCTATCAGTTTCTACTATGCTCATGCTGAAGTACCAAGTACTAGTATGTCCATTTTGAAGTACCAAGAACTAGTATGTGCATGTTTGAAGTACCAAGTACATGACCAGCAATATCCTTACTCCAGAAAAATCACCTAGGGCCATAATTCGTGTTACTGAATCATGTAAGTGCGGTAAGTTGGCTCGGTACCTCCTCAAGAAGTCCGTGCCTCCACCCAAGCCTGAAGCACCCAGGCATAGCTCCAATGGGAGTGTCCTCTTCACCTGCACATCAGTGCCAAGCAACCTATTAAGCCAATTATGCATACTGATAACCGATCCCAACCATTTCTTTGCTTCTACCCATCAAGCCCGTTATTACCCACCTTCGTGGATGAAGAGTGGGAGGACAAGGTTCGCGGGGGTAATGCTGGTCTCCTGGAACGCGGCCCGGAGCACCGGCGACCTCCGGTTCCGGCGAGGACGCTTCGGCATGTCCTGCACACGCAACAGTCAAACACCCACACGGCCAAGATTCAGCACTGCAATTGGAATTTGAAATAGTTGGTCAGGTGCCGGGACGAGGGGATTTCTGTCACGTACGAGGGGTCTGATCTCAGGGGTGCCGCTGGGAGCCTGCGGCCTGGTCGGCGGCGGCGCGGCGGGGAACTTCCCGGCGACGGCGTCCGCCTCGCACTCCTCGATGGTCCTCCCCGACCTCGCCTGGACGGCCTGCTCGGCGCTGGCCCTCGCGGCCACGGGCCTGGGTCTCGGGGCGGGCCTTAGCGAAGAGGTCATCCGAGAGCGCTGCACATTGCCGCCGACGGCGACGGCGGGGGAGAAAGCGACCGTGGAGGCCATGGCGAGTTGGCGAGAATCGAAGTGGATGTCAATGGATGACGGCGGAACATGATCCAAGTACACTCCTTGCATGCCGTCCCGCATGACAGTGAGAGAACGCCCAGGCAGACTCTGACATGCGGCCCCCACACGACAGAAAGGGGGTGTGCAGTAACATTTTACACATCCATATTTTGAGATAAGGTTCATCGATAAATAAACAGAGTTTTTTTTTTTGGTGTAGTGTACACTAGCCAAATCACACGAAAGTGGTGATACGGCAAAATTTGATTTCATTTAAGCGGATTTTGCTCCAAGGTCAACAAAGTTGTCCAGTGTTTACAAGAGGCAAGAACCAAAGAGAGCTAGCCAGAACCTGGGGAAGATGGAGTCCCCAGGGCTATTTTCAGAACAACAATCAGGATACAGTATCATCCATGTTCTTGTTAGGGATTACATACACAACAAATTCTCAAGAAAACCAGGTCATGTTCCGTTGCAAAGCCATCGATGGACCGCACCGCAGGTTCTGGGGCACGGTATAATCTGCACAAAGCTTCTCTCAGCTTCACGTACGCTAGGCAAAATCGGAGCCTTTGGATTGCCACCATTTGTTGCTGCGAGAGCTCCGCACGCGCTGAAACCATCTGTCCCAGGAAGAGTTCTCCGGGCTACTGGTGCTGTGTTCACGACAGAATCACAGTTACATCTGTGCTTATGCGGTACGAATCATATGGTGAGGTACTGGCAAGAACAAGATGCAGTGGCACTTACATTGGAAGGAGCGGGTCAGGTTTTCCTTCCGTACTTGTGATCACCCTGGCTTACTCAAGAGGGAAACACAATCATGAACTGGAAAAGACACAAGTGCAAGTGGAAACATGTGTGATATACTCAAAATTACTTACTCCTGGCACGCCGCAGATGCAGATTCCATGGTTTCAAGCTCATCCAATTCATCCTGCATCAATACACAAGGATACATAATAAATACTTTATTTCAACCTGTGGCTTGCAAATCTGTCATCCTATTCACCTAATTCATAACATAATTTCACTAATGGAATGCTAGAGCCTGTTAGCATGGTTCGGAATTTTAGTCTAATATCTCACATGGCAGGAACGAGCAGAAAGGAAAGAAACCGAAACAGCGACTTCGAATCTCAGAATCCCTTTCTTTTCAACTGATACATTATGAAGAAACATGCTTTTCTGAAAGGATAATGTGAACAAACAGACCAGATCAGTTTATCATAATTTGTTGAATGTTGGTACAAATCCACTCTGATTACTAAATCCAGGAAATCACTAAAATCTGGTAACATAGACCACTTCGCCTAAAGAGATTTCTACAGCCAGCCATTGATATGTGGACCACAGCGTGGCATAACTCCATGAAGAATCTATCACTGAAGAGAAAACTGGTATGGTTTTTCCACAAGATATGTTATATCTAGGGAAGCTGAATGCTCCATGTACTTATGTATCAAGCATTCCCCAGACAAAGTCTATTCTCAATTATCTTTACTGCATTAAAACGACAAAGATGCGGCACACTGAACTCATACTGATAATGTTAACTCTTTTAGAACATCCCCTAATATCCTTAAACCAAATACATGATGTAACAAATTGTGTAAGCCATTAAGATTCACTTTGATAACAATTCCAGCAAAGAGAGGAAATAACTTTCTGACAAAAAAATATGTAATTTTTCATAACAAAAGATAGTAGAAACAGGCTAAGGAAAAGAATAGATTATCGCTAGTAGATATAGAAACTGAAAAACCAAAGAACAGATAGGAAATTCTAGAAGGCACTTGTAGAACAGTATATTCATCCTATCAATTCCTTAAGTCTCACTAGGAACTTCTCATAGAAAAGCATCAGTAACAAATTCCAGATAATCCTTCATTCAGCAGGACAAAATTGCATGTTTCTAAGTGAACAGGGCAAAAATGAAGGCATGTATAAAAATCCATCCTTTGGTAGTATGCACTACTGTATCACTAGGGACCACAACATTTGTGAGGTACTCCAGATAATTAAGCAAAACCCTATTCTGCAGACAGCACAAACTGTCAATTCCTGACAGATCAGGGAACATAGGCCATCCACGGTGCTATATATATTTAAGGAACATTCTCCAAACACATCACATCCTTGCTATTTCTGTTCATGCTAACACAATGTAAAGTTTCCAAATCGCCTTTTTGCTAAAACAAAAAGGATAAATTATGTCTGGCCAAGAATGGACAGTGGAGAAACAAACACTGGTCTGGACTTCCATTTATACATACTCTGGTACTAATCAGCTATAGACAGGATGAGAACCATCAGTTCAAGCTCCGATCAAAGAACACACAACCGGCAGACAAAAGGAATAAGCATCCTCTCCCGTCTTGGGGTGGCACGTGCAGGAGCAACCCAGGCAAGGAGCCAACCCAGGCTTGTCCATCCTACATGTAAAACCGGGTTCAACAAGATCCAGATGGCGTGTTTATCCAACTGCCGAGTTGGTGCACGAAAAAACCGTCATCCAGAATCACCAGATTCCCGATTCATTCAATACGTGATAAACCTAGAGCTACGGATCGATGCATCGGTTGGCGGAGGTAGAAGGACGGGGGAGGGAGGAGAGGAGGCGCGGAGCTGGTAGTACCTGGAGTGACTGCAGCTCCTGGTCGAGGCGCTGGATGGCGGCGGAGAGGCGGTGCTTCCCCACGTACCCGACGTTCCTCGGCGCCAGCGCCGCCGGCTGCTGCTGCTGCTGCCCAGAGGACGGCCTCGCCGCCTCCTCCGCCTGCCCTTGTTGCTGCTCCGGCTCCCCCTCGCCCCGAAGCCGCCGGTCCCCTCCGTTGGCGTCTCCGTTGGCTTCTCCCCTCATATCAGCCAGACCTATCCTGTCTCTCCCACCACACAGATCTACCTCTGCCTCTATCAGCCCACCACCTACCTCCGCCCGTATGCTTGTGCGGAGTCCAAAGCCAGGGGAAGGAGCAGAGGAAGCGTCGATCAGAGGAGGCGGGGACGGTGACGCGCCACGGGCATCGCACGCTGGCCTTTTCTCGCTCACTCTCCTCGCGTCGTCGCCGTCGGGACCAGGGCGGCAGGTGGGCGGCGACCAAGTGGGAACAGAACGGCGGGGATAAGAGGGAAGTGGGAGAAGACGACGAAGGGGGGAACAGAGGGGAAAGGCAGTCGATTTGGCCGGTCCACGCAACGGACCAGTCAAGGATGACTTACTGCCAGTGACCCAGGCAGAGTCTCGGACCCACTAGAGGGTAAGAAAAACTTTGAGCTGATCTATTTTGTACTCCCTCCGTTTTTTCTAAAAATTTCATCAAATTCAAACAAATGTAGAAACTGATAAAGTTTATAGAAAAATTATTAACATATACTATGTCAAAATAATATCATTAAATACGAAATGGAGTATATTTTATATTATATCAGCATCTTTGCTATTCACATCGTGAAAGATTTACTCGGTTTTCATCAAACGCCAGTTTTTCGTACCACCACCTTGCAAGAAGGGAAAAGGTCAACCTCCTCCTATACCCATTCTACCTATGTTACCCTTGAAACAAACATTCGAGAACAAAATATGAATATGAAGCATTCAACACATCTAAACAAAATTAGATGATGCAACAAATTCCATTCAAGTCAAGCAACTACAAATACTACTCCTTCCGTTTCTAAATGGAGTATAAGATGTTTCAGATATTTCACATGTTGACTAAATGCGGACTGAAATAAGTCAATATATGCACTAAAACGTGGAAAGAAAACTAAAGCATCTTATATTTAGAAACAAAGCATCTTATATATGCACTAAAACATGAAATAAGTCAATATATGAATAAACGCGGGATTCAAAAAACTTCATGCGGCAAAGAAATGCAATAAAGGTGACATTTTAATTAGGATGCCAGGTAGTCATGTTACATGACACAAAAATGTATGTGATGGATAATTCGATTAAAGGATTGAACAATGGCAAATATCAAGAAGATAGTTAAAGAAAATGGTTAAAAACATGACTACTTCTATTCAAGTTTAGTCCAAGATCTTGATAGATAGTAGCGATTAAAAAATAATTATATTTAATTTGAGCACATAAATATATGATTTTGATTTTTACCTTTTAGAACTTATCTATAAAAATTGTCAATGTAACATCTTAACAGACAATATGTGCCTAAAACATCATATATAATAATCCAGAACCGAAGGAGTAAATAAGGAAAACTTTATTTGGATAATATAAAGTTCAATTCTCATCGTGCAGTTTTTCCCTCTGATCAACAAGAATTTTTTTCACTTTGGTAAATAATTTTTTCATACTTATATTGATCGCTTGAATGATACCTTTAAAGGGAAAAACTAATTTATATATCTCCATAATCATATATATAGGGTCATCTGATCATTAATTCCTTAATTTGTCCTTATCTATTGTAGACCATAGTTAATCATACTGGGTTGCGTGTACCGAAAATTAAAATTTTGTCTTGCTACGCAACACCTCCCAAGATCTACTATGAAGATACATGCGAATACGAAGATCCGAAGATCTAGATGGAATACGTTACCAACACCGAAGTCGCGGAAGAAGTGTTGATGATGTTTGTCGATGTAGCTCGTCGTCGTCTTTCTCAACCAAGCCTGGTAGAGAGATTCCGGCGCCTCATCCTCCTCGCCTTGTCACCATGATCCAGCAGAGTGAGGGTCAACCATCGCGGTTCGACAGATTACCCCTCCGAGAGCTTGCACGCGTACGCCGGGAAAGGTTCAGCAGGGCTTCGCCGTCCAAGCTTGAAGCACTACTGGTGTATATGAAAGTGGAGATCTCAACACATGAGAAGGAGAGAGAGAGAGAGATTAGATCTAGTCTAATCGGATAGGTTGCCTCTAATTAGAGGTTCCTCTAATCCAGAGAGCTAATCGTGTTTCTTGTGTGTCCACCAAATAGGAGGGGGTGGGGTTTATATAGATTGACCAAGTGGTGGAGGGACTTGGACAAGGGGAAAACTTTCCCCTAGTCCAACTCGGTTTGGACAAGGGGAAAGTCCCCCTTGCCCAATTCGGCTAGGGAGGAGGAGTTGGAGTTGGACTCCACCGCCTCTCCCACCGCCGGCCGCCGGGTGGGGCCCACCTAGGCCGAACCGACCTAGGCGGGTGTCCCACCCGTGCCGCACCGACCTGGCGGGTGGGGCCCGCCCTGGCCACCACCGCCGCCGCCTCCCCGCCATGGGCCGGCTGACCCATTAGGGTTCGGCCGGGGGGAGCCTCCCCCCTTCGGCGCCTTGGCCCACCACCACCACATGGTAGTGCGGCTACCTTGGTGGGCCCTAGGGCCCATCTTGGTAGCCCCATGTTGGGCTCCAATTTTATAATATTTTTTCCATAAATATTAATTAATTAAATATTTAATTAACATATAATTAAATAATATTTTGTCCAATTAATTCTTATTTGAATATTTCCTTTTACAGAATATCTCACCGAATTAATTACCTATCATATAAAACACCTTTTATATGATCCGGGACACCAAGTGTCCGCCGACAAAATACTCTGGATAAATATTTCGTTCTTATATAAACCCTCGGAATAAATTCCGACCTGTGATGGCAACTTCTATCACAATACAATCTCTCTGATAAAACCATATCTATCACGCAGACACTATGTCGGTGATACTCTCTTCATGTTCCAGACGAACCATAATACACAACTAACCAATCCTAGTTTAAGCGTGTCCACCCTACATGTTCGATAACGTGTCGCTATAATTGGATATCCAATCACCGGCCAGGGTCAGGTCCGTGGACGGCCTGAATAACTGCTACCGTTACGCGAAGACACTCTGTTGAACCTGCTGGCTATTTAATATATCATTCCCATTACTCGCGATACCAAGCTTCAGCCGAGAAATAGATCCGTGGATGTTACCATCTTTGTCTTATCTTGTTACCGGTAAGTTCCCTTTACTCGTTTCCGTATTATGATATCCCACACGGTGTAACTTCACCATGCATTGTCTGCAGAACATATTGGATACCTTTATAATACCGAGAGGGCCTAGGGCGTATCTCTCTAATCACCGAGGAGTAATTTTCCATCTCAGAACATTAGGATATACACACACCTTGAAGTCACCCAGTGACTGCCGTTTTGACACCCAGTTACGGCCGTGCCGTTGACAGTACCAAAGTAACTCTTCCAGTATGCATAACCCTAATAACCTCATGGTTATAGGACATGTTATATAATAACCTTATTGTGATAAAGCTAAGGACAAAAAAACATTTTAACGGAATCTCTTAGCATACCAAAACTTGGGTTTACCAGCCATATTATTATCTACTAATATGCCACTCATTGATGCTGACATAAACAATGTCCATGACTAGGAAAGCAGTGTCATCAAACAATCAACAAATTAGTCCGTAAAGGAACTATGGTATATTTTACGTGTTCATATTCTCTACACGTACGAGTGGGCTTTCCCCTGAATCACGTATCCAGAAACCACCGTAGTTATAGTATACAGAATACAAATCATAATTAATGAATCTGATGTATAAATACATTGCCTTTTGGGCATACATCCAACAGTCTCCCACTTGCACAACTAGCAATGTCTAGTTTGCATAAGTTTAACATCTTGATCGACATTTGGTGTTTCTCATGCTCACTCTTATGTGGTTGACATATTGTCCGTTTAGTCCCAACTGGGGCTATGTGAACTTTATTCTTTTATGCACAAAGAAATATATAAACTCATTATCGTAAAATCCTTCTAGATCATCAAAACTTTGTGATCATCTTTTCGTCTAACAGAAAGATCTTTATCAAGTTATTCATAGCTCAATAACAATGATATTTAACATATATATGATATCTAAATCATAATCTAATGGATCTTATTCTAGCACATTTCTTTCTTTACTTTGTCATAGCATATTAAGTTTCCTAGAAACTTGTATGCCATCTAATCTGGTTAAGTGAATATTTCTTGACAAGACGTCATGCATATAAAATGCTATGACTCTCGGTATTAGTCTAAAAGACTTGTCAATTGGAATTGCTTCCGCTTGCACAACATCTGATAACTATTTCCGAAGATTCAATAATCTTATCAAGATTTCACTATCCTCCCACTGAATTCTTTAGAAGAATAAAATTCCTCAAGAATCACATTTATCTTAGTGGCAAAAAACATTGTCACTTATGTGGTGTTAAAAGAGGATTTCAAATTAATTTATTAGAACAACCTACAAACTAATTTTATTCATCTTCCTCCTTCAGGACCAAGTTTCAGTCTTTCATAAAACATAGAACCCAAATTCTTTGTGTCTCTTTATACTTATCTTTCAAAACTATGACACAATCAATAAGACAAATAATCTATACCTAATAATAAAAGCATTAAGGCTTCTTCTCGTACGTCGTTGAATACCTCTAAAGTTGAAGGAAATTACCACCACCACCGCCACCGTAAGTGAATTTAACGGTTCGTTTTAACTAGCGAACAGATCTTCCCCGATCCTCCCCGCCACCGGAGCTCCCAGCGCGTCCAGGCACAGCTCGACCCCGACCACGCGCAGCTGCTGCAGTCCGTGCTCGCCGTCACCGGCCATCCTCGCGCGTAGCAACCCGTTCTACCTGTCAACCGCCATTCTCACGCGCCGCCGGTCGGGGCATGTGGTGTCCCCGTCCCCATCATGCGATTCCCGTCAGGACCCACTGCGCCTCCCATCCAGACCGCTTGGAGGCTGCAGCAGATGGCCCTGCTCGCCGATACCCGCGCCATCCTCATGCATCGCCCCGGCCGTGCTCGAAGCCGCCCGCCATCCCCACGCGCCGGCGTTCGTCGCACGTGTCCGGGTGTCCCGATCACGCGACGACGATCAGGACCCAGTGCTCCTCTCATCCTCACGCGCCCCCGTCCTCACACGCGGTTGGTCAAGACCGATTACCGATAGACTTTTATCCAAAAATCACGGCGCAACCTGCTCACTCCGCTCTCTACAACTCTAGAACGTAGTCCTGCATCTCCACCTGCGACATCTTCCACGGTGGCGGCGGCGGCTATAGCCTGCTAACGGCGCTCGGTTCAGAATCAAAAGCTGCGGGGCCTCCTCTCCGGTCGTCGACGCATCTCACGATGGAACTCCGAGCGGCGACCGGCCGGTTCTTATATTCGCGGCAGCGCTCGACCATGTTGCCGCTGCTCCCGGCGGAGGCGGTACCCAGTGCGCACGGCAACCACTAGCTCCGATGCGACTCTGTCTGAAACGTCCTCGACGGCCGGCTCGCCGTGCGGCAAAGTGCTGCGCGCCACCGAACCAATCTGGGCTTGCTTCGTGGAGTACATCTTCCCCCGTTGCAAGGAAGAGTTCCAGTATTGTGTACTTGCTTCAAAACGCAGGGACCCCCTATAACGGAATTTGTGTATTTTACCGTCAAATTTGTTATAAGCACACGTTCATCGCCTCCCGTCAGCCCGAACGGCCCTTCTCTTGAGCAGCTTACAGCCCTGTTTTGCTTCCTCCCGAGCGGCTGTAGACACGCTTCAGATCTTAGAGCTCTGCCGCCTCCCATGGCTGAGCAGCTCAAGGATAGAACCAGCAGCAGGGAATTGAGCGAGGAAATACTCGGTTGTTTTTTGTTTCTGCTAGATAATAATTGGAAGAAGAGAGACAGGGAATTTTGGTGCTGAAACTCCACTTTCATACTGTTTGTTCCAGAGAAGGAGATGACAGGTAGAGAGTTGAGAGATGTGTGTACTTTGCTTGCGTGCTGTTACCTTGCTTGCATCCTTTGGAAGCAGACATCTGAGAGTAGATTTTTCTGTTTTGTTTCTCTTTGCGTGCATGCTGCTGTTTGAGGGCAGAGAGGATGTAGGGTTGAAATTTAGTTTCTTTGTTGTGCTTTCTGCATGAGAGAGTACACAGGACCGCCTTGCTGCATGAGAGAGTAGAGAGGATAGATACATTTATTTTGCTTCGTTGTGTTCGCTGCATGAGAGAGCAGAGAGGATCCTGGTACGGTGCTGCATATTTGATAGCAGAGAAAACTGAGTTGGGGTAGAGATTTACTACTGATTTTGCATTCTTCTTCACAACCAAATGAGCCATCTAAATGTATCACGGGTATTTTTCTCTACATTTTTGGGTGGGATAAAAATGGGTGCAGTATCTTTGCTCTATATTTTTGCCTGGGTACGCACGGGTATTTTGCTCCAGTCAAGCCTCCAAATGTATCAGCTTATTCCAAATAAAAGTATCAAGCCAATGGATGTATTCGTATTGCTTAGCCATATTTCACTTTTCCTATTATCTCTAAAACCATCGGTCTGTTCAAATTATTATATAGTATATGAGATGTGAATGCCTCGATTCGTATAAAAATTCTTGGAAATGCGAGTGTTAGAAAGGATATCTGAATGAGGCAAAAATAAAAACGTTGTGATGATTGTTTGGGTGTCTCCACGACACGTTTTCTCTCTAATTAATAATTTTAGGACCCTAATTCTTGTATCCGATTTTATAAAAAGTTAACATACAAGCTTGTTCCGAATTGAAGAATTCAGTTTGAATATTTTATTTTTGTCAAATCTTGGTCAATGGACATGCATATTCTCAAAATAAAATCATCGCCCGAGAATCTAATTGATATTAGTTGCGAAGAGAAAAATCAATATTGTGAATCATTTCTACACTTAATATATACATATATTGCCAAATTATGAATTATGGAATGTATTTCAATTGAACTTTGAATTATGTGGTTCTATCGAATTCATTTCAAACCCATGTCAACATCGATCAAAATTAATGAGAATTCATGGGTGAAAACCTATATAGGTGTCGCTAATATTGGATAGGATGATTATGAGTTTGAAGGACATGGATTTCTTCTCCCGTTGCAACGCACGGGCACGTTTCCTAGTATTCCTAAATCCTTATATTATTTTAGCACCAAAATTCTTTTCGGAAATTCTAGGTATCTAAAACTATCACGTCCTTAATGTTCATCTTTCAAAACTATGACGTGAATTTCTAAGGACTATCTTTGTGCTAAAATTAGACAAGCATTAAATATACTAAATTGGATTTCTAGGAATATGATTCTGCAAATATCTTAGTAATTATTCAATCAAAACTTTGATCAAATACATGAACTGGAATAGAATTTCTATTCATCATATTACTAAGACAATATTTCTAAAATATAATTGTGTAGTTTCAAGACATCAATAAAATCATTGACTATCTTTCAACTCAACCTTTATTAACTTCACTATGTGCCTGAACACTCAATGAATTTATGACTCAAAAGAATCATGTAGTTCATCAAGCCTTTCACTTGTTTCACATAACAATATCTCAAATTTCCTTCCATCATGCATATGATGCAATTGAGATGATAGTGCCACTCGAAGGTGGTGTCAACATAATCACAACAATATTTCAGAACACATGGTATTTCCATAACTCAAAAGATTTGTAACTTGATCATCCACGAAGGGATTGATCCAAAATATTCTTCGATAAACGGGACATGAAAGCCCACAAAATCACAAGAGTATTTCCATCGCCAAGAATGCGACCTTATTACAAAACTTGGGCCGAAACCCACAAATCTTTCAAACTAAAACTGAAAAAGTAAATTTGAAGATGTCTTCATCTTGTGGATGAAATTCCACGCGCCTAGCTTGACACACATCCTCAACCTCTACTCTTCCGCCACCTTACTTGCCGCATCTCCTATATCAAGTGCATAAAATAATTAGCAATTGATACTGTAGAGTTACTAATAAGATTGACAAATATCATTACAAGTATAACTTTTATACCTTTCTTGCCCTTAGAAGATTCTTCTTCTGAAGCAGAAATTTGTTGCAGTTCCTCTTCCAGTGTCCCTTCTTCTTACAAAAGGAACACTCGGATTCCTCTTGAGCGAGTCCATAGCCTTCTGTAATGCCTTAGCATTTTTAGACTTCTTCGTTCTCTTCTTCTTGAACTTAGTGCTTTGGGTAACCATCATAACCTGATTGTTTTCCCTCTTCACACTAGGTTTAGCAGTTTTCAGCATTGCAAGCAGCTCATTTGGTGTCTTCTCCAACCCATTCATGTTGTAATTCATGATAAAACCGCTGTAAGACGGTGGGAGGGATGCCAACACCAAATCTATACTTAGCTCGGCTGGAATAGGAAATCCCAGGGCCTCGAGCCTAGTACCATAACCAAACATCTTGATTACATGCTCGCTCACAGAGCCTCCTTCTGCCTTGTGACATGACCACAGTGCCTTTGTTATCGCATAACGCTCAGTCTTAGCCTGAGTCTGGTACATGGCCTTGAGTGCGACAATAATGTCGTATGCAGGAGTTTGGTCAAATTTTTTCTGCAACTCAGGTTCCATACATGTCAACATGAGACACTGAACAGAAATTGCCGTATCACTCTTCAAGGTGTACGCATCTGTCTCAGTTTCTGACGCATTGTCAGCCGGCGCCTCGGGAAGAGGGCCATCAAGAACGTACTCGCTCTTCGCGTTCCTAAGAACAATCCTTAGGGCGCGAACCCAATCAGCATAGTTGCTCCCATTCGCAGTCAGGGTTTCTTCTCAATCAACGGTCCAAGATTAAACGTGGGTGCTATTTTAGCCATTGATCTACAACAATTAAGTTCACTTAGACATGTTCATAATTATTATCTAGCATTAATATTTAAGACTAAATTAAAATGCTTCCACTGAAATTGATATTCCTCATGATCAAA
This sequence comes from Poa pratensis, assembly GCA_947311845.1. Lineage (NCBI taxonomy): Eukaryota > Viridiplantae > Streptophyta > Magnoliopsida > Poales > Poaceae > Poa > Poa pratensis. The sequence goes on along the minus strand of CAMZMU010000034.1, from coordinate 18,385,593 downwards.
TTAGTGTATACGAAATCCACGCTCAACATACGATCAATAGATGGATACATGTCATTGAACGTAGTTTACAACGGGTAGGTCAACATGCCAATCACTTCCTACGTGACTTTCGTTTCATCTTTCGATGCGTGTGCTCCGAGCTGATAACTAGTTATGCTCGAACGTCAAGACAACCAACCGTTTTTGCTGTAGATACGGTACACTACACGCCTCCCGAACTCTTGGCACACATTACTCATGGTTACATGGCGCACGGTGACAAGCATCCGGTATGACGTTGCTACTTGTTGGAAGAGATCGAACTCCTTCATATTTTTAATTTTAGCTCAAGTAATTAAACTCTACAGCTACCGAGGAATCTTCCTAATAATCACACTACTGCGCAATCAAGAGAATTGCAAGAAAATAGATATAAAACATGCACAAGTAAATAACACTTCGTGATGTAGTATAGTCTTCTTCCTCCGTTCGCCGGTGGCGCCTACACCGACGTGGCCATGTCGAGGTTTACGACATTTGCATGCCTTCTCCTATCCTCATCTATCACCATAGCTCGACGAACAAGAATGGCACGCCGGCCAACAAAACAAAAGTTAGTCAACAAAATAATATTTCGAGACTATACCACATCACATGTCCTGCAAAACAGAGTTAGACGCCTCTAACGTTTGTTTGCATATTTTAGCGTGGCTGTAGGATCAACGGGACAAACCGGAAATACTACGACCCTCACCAAGCACAGTTACTCATGTTGCAAGATTAACTTGTGGGTGATTATCCATCCCAACATTACGAAAACATTGCGGATGCTAATCCAGACGATTGCATTTTGTTGCACATGACCCCCGTGTGGACCTAGTCCACATGCCCCATCTGCTATCAAGTCGACGAGACCAACTATAAATGATCCGAATCTACTGAAGCACTTCGTTGGCGCCGACGGGCATACTAGGAGCAGCCGGAAGGTCCGCGGATTGCCAGAAGTCCGAGATCATACTATGCCGTTGGAAACAAGACGAGACCGCATATCGGGAAGCAACCTAAATAACTTGAATGTTAGAAGATATAGACCTCAATAACATACCCGCACAAACTTATGCGCTGCTGAAAGTGCATGTGTTGCCCCATGCGTGGTTTTGGTAATTAATGACAATCCTTATGGACTAATGTTTGCATTGAGATATACTTGTAGATCTTGTCCATAGGAAAAGATTGGAGTTCATGTGTTGGACTCTAGAAGATTACATGATGACCAAGGTTCCATCCAAGGGTTTATATGAAGAATGGTCATCTCGAGTTGAGCTTATTGCAAGCATAGCTTGAAAAAGAAGATTGAGTGAACGTTCTTGTTTATCTCCAAGCCATCATCTATATCAAGAGAAGAAGATGAAGTGCAAGTCCAATATGATCCATCTCGGAAGATATCATTTGATTGAAGCTTGCAATCAAGACATGAAGACGGAGCTTAGCGAGACTCTCTCATAATGGAGTATGGGGGAGCATTTGGAGATGTCTTCACCAAGCAAAGCGCAATCAAGAAAGGTGGTCCACTTGAAGAGATCAAGATCGTCATCATCTAGCTCAAGTGGAATGTGCAAGGCAAAGGTATGATCTTGATAGGTTTTCTATTTTACCGGTCTCATGGTGTTAGTAGGAGACCGGGTTATAGGATAGACGGCGTACTATCAAGAGGGGCTCTCAAGTGAGTAACTTGATCGCATCTTTGTGGAGAGCTCAAACCTTTGCATACTTGGCATATCATCTTTCTTGGTTCTTATTTGGTTCTTCTCCTTATTGGGTTTTGGTGCTTGTTGTGATCCTCATGACAAGCCCAAGTTCTTTGAAAATGGAGTTTGGATGGAAAACTTGTTGCGCTCTCGGTGTTGGAAATATTACCGGTCCTCCTCGAAATAAGGTCCACACCTCCCATGTGTGATATCTCCTCTATATTTGTGACCCTTAATATTTCCAACCTCGTGGTTTCATCTCGTTTGGAGCTTCCTTGCAAAAGTTATTGCATATCAGGATTTACCGGTTGTTCTTATTTAGAGAAGGTTTACCTTCTACATTTGGTTTTATCCTGACATGATGGACTATGATGTTGCTCTGCATAATCTTGAAGGGCTCTTCGTTGCGATTCCAACGAGCCCAAGAACATCGAAAACGAAGTCTGGATGATCAAGATATGTTCGTTTTCGTTTTGGGCGTTTTTGCAGTTTTTGGTGGCCGGACCCCGGGCCGGTTTTGGCCGGCCTCCATGCCGGTTGTCTCGGCCACCCGCCCGGACCCCTGACCGGTTTTGGCCGGCCTCCATGCCGGCTGTCTCGGCCACCAGCCCGTTCCTCCAGCCGGTTTAGGCCGGCCCAGAGGCCGGTCCCCTCGGGTTGCTGGCCGGACCCCAGGCCGGTTTAGGCCGGCCCAGAGGCCGGTTTCCTCGGGTGGCAGGCCGGCCCTCCAGCCGGTTTATGCCGGCCCCAGGGCCGGATCTTCTCCGCGCAGCTTCGGCGCTTCCCCTCCAACGGCCACTTTTTGGGGGAACCTATTTAAGGGGGTTTCTTACCCAACGGTTCCCCAATCTTTCGAGCAAGTTTTTCTCCCCGCTCTCCTCCATTGTTGATCTTTGGAAAAAGCTTGCCTTCCTCTCATTCCCTCCATGATTCTTGCATATCTTTGAGGGAAATTGAGAGGAGATCTAGATCTACATATTCATCCAATCCATTCCTCTAAGTGAGGGGAACCTAGTAGATCTTGATCTTGAAGTTCCATTTGTTGTGTTCTTCGTTGTTCTTCCTCTCTTCTCCCCCCATAAGCATTAGTTGCTTGTGGTGTGATTCGAGAGTGAAGGATTTGAGCCTTGTGCTCTTGCCATTGCTTCGTTGCATCGGTTTGTGCTCTCCACGAGGATTCGTGGAAGTTGAAAGCTTGTGAACTTGTTACTCTTGGGTCTTTGGACCCTAGACGCCCGTGTGGTGGTTGAGACCCTTGTGTGGTCACTTGTAGCTATTCGGGAGCCCCCAATCCCGTTGTGGGTTGTGCCCCGGATCGTTGTTGAAAGGCTCCGGATTTCCGCCTCGAAAGATTCCGATAGTGGAAGGTGAACCAAACCTTTGTGTTGCGGTTCATCGGAGAAGAAGGTGAAACCTTTGTGGTTGTTGAACCATTGTGTTGGTTCACACCTCTCCAACGAGACGTACTCCCTTAACAAGGAGGAACTCGGGAATACATCCTCGTCTCCGCATGCCTCGGTTATTTCTATACCCGAGCTTTTTACTTATGCACTTTACATTGTGATAGCCTTCGTGCTTGAAGTATTCTATTGCTATCACCTTGTTGCTTGTCTTGCTTAGCATAAGTTGTTGGTGCACATAGGTGAGCCTAGTTTATTTAGATTGTGGGCTTGTTAATTTAAACACATAGTTTTATTCCGCAATTATCAAGCCTAAACCGGAAAAGTTTTAATCGCCTATTCACCCCCCTCTAGGCGACATCCTTGTCCTTTCAGCTGCCCGCACACCAAGTGCTCTAGATCAAATCATGTATCTACGCATATATCGCTCTGATACCACTACTGGGTTGCGTGTACCAAAAATTAAAATTTTGTATTGCTACGCAACACCTCCCAAGATCTACTATGAAGATACATGCGAATACGAAGATCCGAAGATCTAGATGGAATACGTTACAAACACCGAAGTCGCGGAAGAAGTGTTGATGATGTTTGTCGATGTAGCTCGTCGCCGTCTTTCTCAACCAAGCCTGGCAGAGAGATTCCGGCGCCTCCTTCTCCTCGCCTTGTCACCTTGATGCAGCAGAGTGAGGGTCAACCGTCGCGGTTCGACAGATCACCCCTCCGAGAGCTTGCACGCGTACGTGATATTTCCATTGGGAGACCCCAAGAGGAAGGTATGATGTAGCTCAGCAGCAAGTTTTCCCTCGTATGAAACCAATGTTATCGAACCAGTAGGAGCAGTAGCACTTCAGAAGGTTGTCAGTGGCGGACTATGGCACGGCGCAACACCAGGGAATCCGGCAGCTGACATGGAACCTGCACACAACACAATCAAACTACTTTGCCCCAACGAAACAGTGAGGTTGTCAATCTCACCGCTTGCTGAAAACAAAGGATTAAACGTATGGTGTGGAAAAATATTTAATTGCAGAAAGTAAAAGAGAACAATTGTTTGTAGTTGGTGAATGGACCGGGGTCCACAGTTCACTAGTGGTGTCTCTCCATAAAGATAAACGACATGTTGGGTAAACAAATTACAGCTGGGCAATTGATAAAATATTGAGCGCATGACAATGCATACATATATGACAAGATGGCTACCATGATATTTAATTGGGCATTACGACAAAATACATAGACCGTTATCCAACCGCATCTATGACTAATAATCCACCTTCAGGTTGACATCCGTGTTCCCCGTCGGTATTAAGTTGCAAGCAACGGATAATCGCATTAAGCAATGTGCGTAAAGTAAACAAATACATATGACCGTGGACATAGCATTGTTATGTTACCCCTAGTAGCAACAGCACATCCACAACCTTAGGCGTTGCTGTCACTCGCCCAGATTACTGGAGACTGAACCCACTATCTAGCATAAATACTCCCTCTTGGAGTTACAAGCATCTACTTGGCCAAAGCATCTACTAGTAACGGAAAGCATGCAAGATCATAAATAAATATATCATAGATTAATAATCAACTTGATCATAGTATTCAATATTCATCGGATCCCAGCAAACACAACATGTAGCATTACAATAAGATGATCTTGATCATGTTAGGCAGCTCACAAGATCTAAACATGATGGCACAAAGTGGAGAGACAACCATCTAGCTACTGCTATGGACCCGTAGTCCAAGGATGAACTACTCACGCATCACTCCGGAGGCAGGCATGGTGATGTAGAGCCCTCCGGTGATGATTCCCCTCTCCGGCAGAGTGCCGGGAAGAGGTTCTGGACCCTCCCGAGCTAGGGTTGACGACGGCGGCGCCTCTGGAACTTTTCGTGGAATATGACTCGGGTGTTTAGGGTTTTCGCATCGGGGGGAATAAGTAGGCGAAAGGGCGGCGGCTGGAGAGCCCCGAGGGGCCCACACGCACCTAGGGCGCGGGCCCACCCTTGGCCCGCCCAGGGGCGGTGGGGCCCTCCTGGCTCCTCTTCGTCTCCCCTCTGGACTCCATGTGTATCTGATAAAATAGGTGCCTCCGTAATTTTCGTCCAATTCCGAGAATATTTCCTGACTAGCTTTTCTGGAATACAAAAACAGAAAACAGGAACTGGCACTGTGGCATCTTGTTAATAGGTTAGTCCCAAAAAATGTATAAAAGTGACATAAAGTGGATGCAAAACATGTAACAATTGGTATAATATCATCATGGAACATCAAAAATTATAGATACGTTTGAGACGTATCAGCATCCCCAAGCTTAGTTCCTGCTCGTCCTCGAGTAGGTAAACGATAAAACAATATAATTTTTGAGGTGACATGCTACCATCATAATCTTGATCATATAAATTGTAAGGCACATGTAAATGAATGAAGTGATCCAAGTCAATGGTCTATAGTTTGCTATCAAATAGATAATGAGTAAACAATTAAATCACACAAGCTAAACTTTTCATGAATAGTACTTTGGAGACAATGCATCCACAGGTTCACATAAGAGTTAACTCATAAAGCAATAGATTCTAACAAAAGGTATTTAATCAACACAAAGGAAGATTTAAGTTTCAGCATTTGCTTCAACTTTCAACATATTTATCTCATGGATATTGTCAACACAAAGCAATATAATAAGTCCAATATGTAGCATATAACAAATGTTGTATCAAAGTTGACACTAGTGTTTGCTTGTGGAAGATAGAAAGAATAGGAAAACTGACTCAACATAAAAGTAAAAGAAAGGCCCTTCGCAGAGGGAAGCAGGGATTAAATCATGTGCTAGAGCTTTTTAGTTTTTGAAATCATATAGAGAGTAAAAATTAAGTTTTGAGAGGTGTTTGTTAATTGTCAACGAATGGCAGCGGATGAAAACAATATTCTCCCTATCAAACAGACTTTTAAGAGCGGCTCCCATGAAGGACGTTATTTCTACCAGCAAGGCAGATCATCCCTCTTTCTCTTTTGTTTACACATGCAGATGTTTCACTGAGTATTCAGTTGACAAAATGTGAAGAGAATTAAGCGGTTAAAGTTGTAATTAATTGGGACTGGGCACCCCGTTGCCAGCTCTTTTTGCAAAATTAATAGATAAGCGGATGTATATGCCGCTAGTCTGGTGGTAAAGTCTGTTTGACAAGTCGAATAAAGAATAACCCACTACTTCCTCATGAGCTAGTAAACATTGACACAAAAAGGAATAATAACAGTTTTGAATAATTTAAAGGTAGCACATGAAAAATTTACTTGGAGTGGCAAGGAAATACCACATATAGGTAGTTATGGTGGACACAAATGGCATGGATTTTGGCTCAAGGATTTGGATGCACGAGAAGCATTCCCTCTCAGTACAGAGTTTAGGCTAGCAAGGTTATGTAAGCAAACAAGAATATCAACCAGTACACCAAGTTTTATATGACCAACATATTGCAAACATTATAAGACTTCACACCGTCTTCCTTGTTAACCAAACCCTTTTATTAGAAAATATCTAGACCTTAGAGATACCACTCATGCAAACCAAATTTCAACAAGCTTTACGGTAGTTCTTCACTAATGGGCTTAACTTACATGATGCAAAAGTTTAATCATGATCTACTTGTTAACTCAAAACAATTGACAAGTATCAAATTATCCAAATTAGTGATCTACAAGAATATGCAAGTTTTTCCATTATACCATTTACCACATGCAACATTTTCTGTTCCAACCAAACACCAATCAATTTATTTCAATAACTCTCCAAACAAGTATAAGTGAAGCAAGAGAGTACTTTCTTTAAAAGAACTAATAGCTCTGACAAGAGATACATGAAAACAAGAGCTAAAAGCTGAACAGCGCTAGATATGAATACTCAACAAATATAAGTGAAGAATAGGAGTATTCTCATGAAAAAGCGGAGCGTGTCTCTCTCCCAATCAAGAATGCTAGGTCCAATCAAGTTGATTACAAAATGAAAATAAAATAAATACTGAAAATAAAAGCACACAGACGCTCCAAGAACAACATATATGATGTGAAAGAATAAAATATAGTTTCACTAGAGATGACCTGATAATTTTGTCGATGAAGAAGGGGATGCCTTGGGCATCCCCAAGCTTAGACGCTTGAGTCTTCTTGAAATATGCTGGGGAGATCCATGGGAGCCTCCCCAAGCTTAAGCTCTTCACTCTTCTTGATCCTATTATATCATCTTCTCTCTTGACCCTTGAAAACTTCCGTCACACCAAACTCAAAGTAAATCTCATTAGAGGGTTAGTGCATAATCAAAAACTCACATGTTCTATAAAGACGCAATATGACTTGTTACTTTAAACATTAGCTACTGCCACTGATGTTATGTGAAGCTCTTCCACCCAAAAAAGAATTTCACTCAACACTAGTAAAAGAGAGAATGCAAAATAAAAGACATAATCTGTCTAAAACAGAACAGTCCGCAAAGACGAATTTTTTCGAGGCACTTACGACGCTCAGATCGAAAAACTTTGAACTAACGAAAGATGCAGACATACATAAAGATTACGCACAAAAATTTCAGATTTAATTCACTTCTGGTGATTTTAGAGAATTAATACGGTGAACAGCAAAATCTGTTTCTGCGCAGCAATCAAAATTTAGCATCATCTTATCATTAGAGGCTACTCTTGGCACAACAATGCGAAAAAGTAAAGATACAAAGGAGTTGCTACAGAAGTAAACAACCTCTTGACTAAAAACTGAACAAAAGATAATGGGTTGCCTCCCAAAAGCGCTTTCTTTAATGCCTTTTAGCTAGGCTAGAGATTTTAATGATGCTCTCATAAGAATAAGAGTTGAAAAACAAAAGAGAGCATCAAGAGGCAAAATCAAACACATTTAAGTCTAACCCACTTCCTATGCAAAGGAATCTTGTAATAAAATAAATTATTGAAGCATAAAGCAACTAGCATAGAAAGATGAAACAAATGCAACTTCAAAACTTTCAACATAAAGAGAGGTTTTTAGTGACTTGAAAACTTTTACAACCATATTTTCCTCTTCATAATAACTTTCAGTAGCATCATGAACAAACTCAACAATATAACTATCACATAAAGCATGCTTTTCATGATCTACAAACACATAATTTTTATTAAGCTAAAAACAGTGGGTTATTAAACCCACTTTTGACAATAGTAGTATAATTAATATCATTAAACAACATAGGACCATCATCAAGAGAATTATCATATATAAATTAGGGAGCACATTTTTACTTTCTGCAATTTCCTCTTTTACTGAGTCAAGGAGGTGTTTACTTCAAATTTATCAAAAGGAGATATTTCAATAGAATCATGACATTCAACAATATAGCACTCTTCCTCCTTAGGTAGGCATGGAGGGCAATCAAATAATGTAAGAGTTAAAGAGTTACTATCTTGTTCTTCACTCTCCTCCTCTTTTTCATCCAATGAGATTCAGTTTCAGCAATTTCTTCTTCCATAGGTCCCTGAAAGGAAGCAAGTTGTTCTGGAGAATAAGTTTTCTCAAGAAATTTAGTGATATAAGGATTATCATTGTAATATTCAAGGCAGTAACCAAGTATCTCGGAATTCTCAGACTTATAAGGGGCATCATCACCCTGAAGCACACAAGCAATTTCATAAGCACCCTTAAAAACAACAAATTCTTCAATTTTTCAAGATTAACAAAGTCATAGTTTCCTTTAGCATAAGAAGCCAAAGTCTCATCATCATTATAATCACATTGGAAAGGGAGGTGTTTATGCCTCCTACAGCAAAAACATTCATTAAAGCACCATGATTCATCATAAGTAGAGCACAAGTTTCTAGCAAAACAGTTCAATTTATATATTTGTACCCATAAGTGTTCCCCTTTTCGAGACGACCGATTCCTTAAAATAATTTTGTTGTTCCTCGTGAACCCACTTAGCCAACAAGATTTTGTTTCCATTGATAGCAAGTAAACAAATAGACATAATAAAAACCGAAATAAACTAGATGCAGGAAACTAATTTTTTTGTGTTTTTGATAATTAAAAGCAAACAAGATAAAATAAAATAAACTAAGCAAGACAAAAACAAAGTAAAGAGATTGGAAGCGTGGACTCCCCTTGCAGAAGTCTGTGACTCCCCGGCAACGGCGCCAGAAAAAGTTGGCGTGTTGAAGGGGAAGTTAGGAGACTGCTGAACCAAAGTACTTCCACTCCCCGGCAACGGCGCCAGAAAAATTGCTTGATATTTCCGTTGGGAGACCCCAAGAGGAAGGTATGATGTAGCTCAGCAGCAAGTTTTCCCTCAGTATGAAACCAAGGTTATCGAACCAGTAGGAGCAGTAGCACTTCAGAAGGTTGTCAGTGGCGGACTATGGCACCGCACAACACCAGGGAATCCGGCAGCTGACGTGGAACCTGCACACAACACAATCAAACTACTTTGCCCCAACGAAACAGTGGGTTGTCAATCTCACCGGCTTGCTGAAAACAAAGGATTAAACGTATGGTGTGGAAAACAGTATTTAAATTGCAGAAAGTAAAAGAGAACAATTGTTTGCAGTTGGTGGTTTAATCAGTGTAAAAGAATGGACCGGGTCCACAGTTCACTAGTGGTGTCTCTCCATAAAGATAAACGACATGTTGGTAAACAAATTACAGCTGGGCAATTGATAAAATATTGAGCGCATGACAATGCATACATATATGACAAGTTGGCTACATGATATTTAATTGGACATTACGACAAAATACATAGACCGTTATCCACAGCATCTATGACTAATAATCCACCTTCAGGTTGACATCCGTGTTCCCCGTCGGTATTAAGTTGCAAGCAACGGATAATCGCATTAAGTAATGTGCGTAAAGTAAACAAATACATATGACCGTGGACATAGCATTGTTATGTTACCCCTAGTAGCAACAGCACATCCACAACCTTAGGCGTTGCTTCACTCGCCCAGATTACTGGAGACTGAACCCACTATCTAGCATAAATACTCCCTCTTGGAGTTACAAGCATCTACTTGGCCAAAGCATCTACTAGTAACGAAAATCATGCAAGATCATAAATAACATGTATCATAGATTAATAATCAACTTGATCATAATATTCAATATTCATCGGATCCCAGCAAACACAACATGTAGCATTACAATAAGATGATCTTGATCATGTTAGGCAGCTCACAAGATCTAAACATGATGGCACAAAGTGGAGAGACAACCATCTAGCTACTGCTATGGACCCGTAGTCCAAGGATGAACTACTCACGCATCACTCCGGAGGCAGGCATGGTGATGTAGAGCCCTCCGGTGATGATTCCCTCTCCGGCAGAGTGCCGGCAAGAGGTTCTGGACCCTCCTGAGCTAGGGTTGACGACGGCAGCGGCTCTGGAACTTTTCATGGAGTATGGCACAGGTGCTTAGGGTTTTCGCATCGGGGGGAATAAGTAGGTGAAAGGGCGGCAGCTGGAGAGCCCCAAGGGGCCCACACGCACCTAGGGCACGGGCCCACCCTTGGCCGCGCCAAGGGGGCGTGTGGGGCCCTCCTGGCTCCTCTTCGTCTCCCCTCTGGACTCCATGTGTTTCCTGATAAAATAGGTGCCTCCGTGAATTTTCGTCCAATTCCGAGAATATTTCCTGACTAGCTTTTCTAGAATACAAAAACAGCAGAGAACAAGAACTGGCACTGTCGCATCTTGTTAATAGGTTAGTCCCAAAAAATGTATAAAAGTGACATAAAGTGGATGCAAAACATGTAACAATTGGTATAATATCATCATGGAACATCAAAAATTGTAGATACGTTTGAGACGTATCAGTACGCCGGGAAAGGTTCAGCAGGGCTTCGCCGTCCAAGCTTGAAGCACTACTGGTGTATATGAAGGTGGAGATCTCAACACATGAGAAGAGAGAGAGAGAGAGAGATTAGATCTAATCTAATCGGATAGGTTGCCTCTAATTAGAGGTTCCTCTAATCCAACTAGAAGGGATCTAAACTTGAGAGCCAATTGTGTTTCTTGTGTGTCCTCAAATAGGAGGGGGTGGGGTTTATATAGATGGACCAAAGGGGTGGAGGGACTTGGACAAGGCGAAAGCTTTCCCCTAGTCCAACTCGGTTTGGACAAGGGGAAAACCCCCCTTGTCCAATTCGGCTAGGGAGGATCCAACTCCCCTCCACCGCCTCTCCCACCGCCAGCCGCCGGGTGGGGCCCACCTAGGCCGAACCGACCTAGGCGCGTGGGTCCCACCCGTGCCGCACTGACCTGGCGGGTGGGGCCCGTCCTAGGTCGGCCCGCCCTGGCCACCACCGCCGCCGCCTCCCCGCCATGGGCCGGTTGGCCCATTAGGGTTCGGGGGGGGGGGGGGGGAGCCTCGCCCCTTCGGCGCCTTGGCCCACCACCACCACGTGGTGGTGCGGCTACCTTGGTGGGCCCTAGGGCCCATCTTGGTAGCCCCATGTTGGGCTCCAATTTTATAATAATATTTTCCATAATTATTAATTAATTAAATAAATCAATATTTAATTAACATATAATTAAATAATATTTTGTCCAATTAATTCTTATTTGAATATTTCCTTTTACAGAATATTTCACCGAATTAATTACCTATCATATAAAACACCTTTTATATGATCCGAGACACCCAGTGTTCGCCGACAAAATACTCTGGATAAATATTTCCTTCTTATATAAACTCTCGGAATAAATTCCGACCTGTGATAGCAACTTCTATCACAATACAATCTCTCTGATAAAACCATATCTATCACGCAGACACTATGTCGGTGATGCTCTCTCCATGTTCCAGACCAACCATAATACACGACTAACCAATCCTAGTTTAAGCGTGTCCACACTACAGGTTCGATAACGTGTAGCTATAATTGGAAATCCAATCACCGGCCAGGGTCAGGTCCGTGGACGACCTGAATAACTGCTACCGTTATGCGAAGACACTCTGTTGAACCTACTGGCTATTTAATATATCATTCTCATTACTCGTGATACCAAGCTTCACCCCATATATAGATCCGTGGATGTTACCATGAATCAATTAATTGATTCACTGCATTTTTGTCTTATCTCATTACCGGTAAGTTCACTTACTTGTTTCCGTATTATGATATCTCACACGGTGTAACTTCAGCATGCATTGTCTGCAGAACATATTGGATAGCTTTATAATACCGAGAGGGCCCAGGGCTTATCTCTCTAATCACTGAGAAGTAATTTTCCATCTCAGAACATTAGGATATACACACACCTTGAAGTCACCCAGTGACTGCCGTTTTGACACCCAGTTACGGCCGTGCCATTGACAGTACCAAAGTAACTCTTCCAGTATGCATAACCCTTATAACCTCATGGTTATAGGACATGTTATATAATAACCTTACTGTGATAAAGTTGAGGACAAGAAGACATTTTAACGGAATCTCTTAGCATACCAAAATTTGGGTTTACCCAGCCATATTATTATCCAATAATATGCCACTCATTGATCCTGACTAGAAAAGCAGTGTCATCAAGCAAATCAACAAATTAGTCCGTAAAAGAAATAGGGTATATTTTATGTGTTCATATTCTTTACACGTACGAGTGGGCTTTCCCCTGAATCACTGATACGTCTCAAACGTATCTATAATTTTTGATGTTCCATGCATGTTTTATGTCAATTGGCAAATGTTTTATATACACTTTATATCATATTATGACATTTATTAGAATAACATACTAATAGTTGCCAAAGTGCAAAATCTTCTTGTTTTCCTATTTGTTGTGTAGGAATTATCAAAAATAAAAAAGGAAACCTTGTTGAAGTCAAATTGGGACTTTCCTGAAATCTGTCTGAGAACTTTTTACGGAGATTGTCAGTTTGACCCTCGAAGATGGCGTCCAATGGAAATCAAATTAAAGAGAAAGTTGTCACAATTTTCCATACGAAGATTTTAAGCCCGAGATCAGACCAATCGGAGTTCGGACGCGGCCTGTAGGCCCGTTTTGGTGGAACCCTAAAAGGGGTGACGGAAATCCGAGAGTCTATATATAGAAGGAAACCCTAGGTCGTGAGAGGCACCCAAGACCACGAATTTTCCTCCTCCCAGGCAGCCGTCTGGGGGAGGAGAACCTCCTCCACACCATCCTCATCACCAAGGGCAGCCGCCGCCGCCCCCAAGGGCCGCCGCCGCCACCGTGGGCTGCTGCGGGTCGCCGCCTCCACTCCAGGATGCACCTCTTCATCAACCTCTCCATCTTCTCCAACGAGTTCTCCACCGTCTCCATGATGAAGGGGGAGTAGTCCACCCCTGGACTTTGGGTTTGTGGTGGTAACTTGATCTAATCTCTCTATGTATGATCATTGTTGGAGTCCATATGATGTGCTTGCATAAGTATGGATCTATCTATGTAATTCTTATGGTGGATATTGTGGTATGAGATGATTTGTTATACATTTACCGTTGTGTTGGAGCTTTTATGATTTGTCATACTTTGGAGATATTCTATGATGCATGTGATGGTTTGATTTATGCATAATGCCTTGTTTATCCTTGTCATGAGGTGATTGACACCACCAAGTGTGGATAGATGAAGAGATGTGGTCATGCACACGAATTATGAATCATTGCACTAGTGTTTAGAATATTGTCCATTATGAAGTATGATGTATGTAGGTACGGGATGGCCGATGTGACACGGCATATGTATTGAGTGACATGTGAAATACAGCCCAACATCCTTTATCTGGGGGTAAAAAGGAAGAGTATGATGTGGGAGTGAGAGCAACCACGCTAGCCTTACGAGGGTGACCTAGCAACACAAATGAGTACTTCTTTCAACTATGTGTTTTAGGACATATAGCCGTCATAAAAGCTACCATTAAAACATGACAATTGTGTGTACTTTATCTATAACATGATAATCACCGTAGATGAGAGAGAGGATTAAGTGAACCCATGAACCCATGTCCATTGTTCCTATAAGAGAAAACCTTTGTCTTGTCCTCTTGCATTGAAGAGGATTGGGACACTTTTACATTCTTGTTTTGTTACATTCTCATCCATTAAATCAACCATCTTGTTCTTAAACTTGTTTAGTGCATAATCAACTAAAACTTGTGACACTTTAGTTGTAGGGAATAGATAACTTTTCCTTCTTGCTCCTGCGGATCGATACCTTACTTCCACATTGAGAGGTGCTACAGTGATCCCCTGCTCTTGGGGGTTATCAAGTACTTTTCTGGCGCCGTTGCCGGGGAGCGTAGCGCTTAAGTTTCTATTCTTGTGTGCACTAGACTTTAGATTTATTTTTGTTTTATATCTTGCAATCATCTAAGCTTGGGGAGGTTCCTTTAAACTTGTTTGGTTGTGAGTTTCTCATTAGTTTTACTTTCAGTTTTATATATCAAAAACCCAAAAAAATTAGAAAATGGAAAACTGTTATGAAAACGCCATGATGGCTGCTGAATTTAGAAAATCAAATGAAGGGAAAAGATTAGGAGAATACATAGAGCTTCTAAATAAAATTGCTAGTGTGCTGCTTAATTATCATAAGGAAGAAACTTGTTGCTCTGAATACTTTAGACACTTTGAATTCCAATGCCCTTCCAATAGAGAACATGTTATTGCAACTTATCATACATGGAATTATGCTCACTTAGGGATGGAAGAAGTAGAGCAATTTGTTATTTTTATGGCAGCCTATGAATTATACACCTTCATTGATGAACATGAAACCTGCCCTATAGCTTCTCAATTTAAAGTTTTTATTGCCAATATCCTTGATCTCTGCATACTTGAATTTAATGAAAATATCTATGTTGTTGACACAAGGAAGAGAGCTGCCAAGAAAGCTCTAATATTTTGCAGGAAGAAGATGACAAAAGCTTAAGCTTGGGGATGCCCGTGCAACCCCAAGAGGATGATGAAAACATAAGCTTGGAAGAGGAAGTATGTGAAGAGGAGATTGAAATGGATGTGCTCCAACCTAAGCTTGGGGAAGAGTTGGATCTCCCAGCTTCACCATCAACAAATGATAGTAACACTCAAACTCAAAAATCTTTTGTTATTTATGAGAATCCATGTTATGATGAGTGTGAAACTGAAAATGCTATGGTCCTATATGATAACCCATGCTATTATGATGAAACTAAAAATGCTCCTTTCTATTAATGCAACTAGTGAACTTATTGATGATAATGAGGAGTATTGCTTAAATATGCTATATGATAATGCTTTAGATGATGGTCCTATGCTTATTGATAAACCTCCATGTTTAGTTGTTACTAAATTATGTGAGGATAAAAATGATATACTTGCTGTTTGTGATGGTACTCTTACTCATGAGAGTCCTACTTTGTTCTTAAATTCTCCTAATTACACCATAGAGGAGAAATTTGCTTATGTTGAGAAATACTTATGTGGTTTGCAATTACCTTTAGTTCCAAATCTTTGTTGCAACCATGATATTAAACTTAATATTGATCTTATTAACTATTTTGAAAGAGGGAAGCATGCTAATGAATTCCATAATAAATTTAATAATCCTCTTTATGTGCCTAAATTATCTAAGTTGAATGATTCTTGTGGTTATATGGTTGAATTTATTTCTACTACTTGCAACTATTATGAAAGAGGAGGCGATAAGAACCCTCTTTATGCTAATAATTATATGCTGCAAGTAAATATTGTTAATATGCATTGGGAAACTTCTATTTATGGTGATTCATTCATATACAAAATGCCAATGCATAGAAAGAAAGTTAGACTTCGTTGTTATTACTTTTGTGTTTTGTTTTTCTCTCAACTAGGGTTCAACTTGACTATTATTTTGATTGGTTTGAGAACACCATGGGATCCTGGTATTATGCATGAACACTTTCCAAGGAAGAGGGACACATCAAAGTATAAGTTCCCTCATGAGCTTCAACCTTCATGAACATCAAGTAAGAAGCCTAGCTATATGGCTATAAAGAAAGCGCTTTACGGGAGGCAACCCGGTTGTTTTTATTTTTGATTTTCTTTGTGTCCTCTTGCTGTAACAAGAGACTTAGTGTTTAGTTTAGATTCTGGAATTTTTAATAAAGTGCCAAGTTTTACTCATTTTGGTATGAAGAAGTTGCTTATAGCGTTCGGAGATATTATTCCTGCACGAATCTGTGCACGGTATGATTTTTAATTCTTATTCTGTAACTCCGAATGAGCTCATATTTAAACTGTAATGGCAACTTTTCATCCTCTGTATGCATGAATTTTTCGGAATTTTCCGACAAAGTTAAGTAGGGTAGAAAAATACGTTTTGCTGCTGTTTTTCTGGACAGATTCTGTCCCATTTTGTTTGATGCATGCTTAGAACTTTTAACATGAATCTTTTTGATCCAATTGAGTTTATGAGTAGGCATACAACATTATACATGTTCTGGACATCCATATGAATTTTTGTCTAAGGATTATATGCAGCAAGAAATCTATTTGTTTATCACTACTAATGTGCCCCACAGAAAAAGAAATGGGAGAAACGGTGTTTTGAAGTTTTTTCACAGGGATTAGAGGAGCTGCACCAAGAGCTATCCAAGGATGGTGAAGACCATAAGCTTGGGGATGTCAAGACAACCCCACTAGACCGACACACTCTCGGTTTGCACACGTCTAACTTCTGTTTTTCGATCAAAACTTTATCGTATAAACTTGGAGCGTCTGTTTTTTTTTTTGCTTTTGTTATTTCGGTTTGTTAATAAGACCACCACTATCATTTATATATGAGAGAGCTACTGGAAGTTTGGGTTGAATTATGTTGGATGCTATTAAATATATTGGGATAGGGATGTTTGAGTTGATTTTAAAAGATACATATAGTTGCATAATTCATGTGCTTTGAATGAATGTTAATTTGCAAGTGTGTTGTCAAGAGCTATCTTTTACCATGTTTAGATGTTGAATTTTAACTTTACTTGGTTTAACATGGATTGATTAGTTCTATGGACACTTATGCATGCATTTAGATGGTCAACTTTCTCCCTATTGCTAGCCCAAAAATTACAACAAGTAAAAAGCTTGTTTCCCAACACCTTCAACCAAAGTTTTTCCAGTGAGTCCACCATATCTACCTATTAGCTTTATGCTATTCCAAGTATGTTTATCATGTTATATTGTGTTATCTACATTTCTGAATTTAAATGCTTATGTTATTGATTGTCATGGGAAAAATTGGTTAAAAGCTCTCACGAACTTGATGCACAATTTACTTTTATTGCATTTAATAAGCATGAACCATTGTGATTAAAATTATGAAGTTGTGGGCTTGACAATAGTTTTGGTTGGGAGTTAGCCCATATGTGCTGTCACATGGCAAGCTTTCAACATTGCACTTATTTATATTTAGTTGATGTCATGTACTTTTGTTTATGGATGCCTATCATGGGTGAAATGAATGAGGATACTTAGTAAGTTCAAAGAGTTTGTATAAATGGTTAGAGAAATGCCTGGGCCGCTAATCTAAGCCATGCATCATTCATGGTGGAAATTTACAGCATAACCATAATGTTCATTCAGTGATGCACCTCATAATAAAAAGCTATACCCATAGTAAATAAAAGAGTGCTGAGATTGTTCATTGTCTGTTTGTCTTGTTGTTTTGACATGGGCTTGTTCATGTCAAGGGGCAAGAGGTACCCCAGTGCAGTTCTTGATGATACTATTATTACTTGCAATGACCTTTATTTGAATTTACTTTGTGGACCAAAGTGAGTAACACATGGTGTAGGTACTTGTATTCAAGGGACATGAGACATTCAACCAATACATTGTCAAGCACACCACTCATATTTGCTTTCACTTTAAACATTAATCATTCAAGATGCTATGATAGGGGTAATGAGAGCTCCACACCAATGACTACCACATTGCAAGCATTAACTTAAGTAGAAGTGTTTGGAAGTTAGATGAAACTTATTCATGCTTTACCTCTACTTATTTATCTATCCAAAGTGTCCACCTTTTATACTCAGTTTTCATAAGAAGTACTCTATGACCACCATAGGATGTTTTTACTTTTCATTATGCATACATTTGGTCCATAGTACTTCTTCTATGTTACACTTTGTGAATTATCATTGAACATCTTTACATTGAGTATTTGATATCACTTCATAATCTATCTTGTACATTGCTACTCCTTTGAAGAATGAATCATTTGACTGTATGTAGCAATAACTTCATCACTTCATTCATAACATGTGCCTTACAATATTATATGATCAAGATTATGATGGTAGCATGTCACTTCAAAAATTATTTTGTTTTATCGTTTACCTACTCGAGGACGAGTAGGAACTAAGCTTGGGGATGCTTGATACGTCCCAAACGTATCTATAATTTTTGATGTTCCATGCATGTTTTATGTCAATTGGCACATGTTTTATATACACTTTATATCATATTATGACATTTATTAGAATAACCTACTAATAGTTGCCAAAGTGCAAAATCTTCTTGTTTTCCTATTTGTTGTGTAGGAATTATCAAAAATACAAAAGGAAACCTTGTTGGAGTCAAATTGGGACTTTCCTGAAATCTGTCTGAGAACTTTTTACGGAGATTGTCAGTTTGACCCTCGAAGATGGCGTCCAATGGAAATCAAATTAAAGAGAAAGTTGTCACAATTTTCCATACGAAGATTTTAAGCCCGAGATCAGCCCAATCGGAGTTCGGACGCGGCCTGTAGGCCCGTTTTGGTGGAACCCTAAAAGGGGTGACGGAAATCCGAGAGTCTATATAAAGAAGGAAACCCTAGGTCGTGAGAGGCACCCAAGACCACGAATTTTCCTCCTCCCAGGCAGCCGTCTGGGGGAGGAGAACCTCCTCCACACCATCCTCATCACCAAGGGCAGCCGCCGCCACCGTGGGCTGCTGCGGGTCGCCGCCTCCACTCCGGGCTGCACCTCTTCATCAACCTCTCCATCTTCTCCAACGACTTCTCCACCGTCTCCATGATGAAGGGGAGTAGTCCACCCCCTGGACTTTGGGTTTGTGGTGGTAACTTGATCTAATCTCTCTATGTATGATCATTGTTGGAGTCCATATGATGTGCTTTGCATAAGTATGGATCTATCTATGTAATTCTTATGGTGGATATTGTGGTATGAGATGATTTGTTATACATTTACCGTTGTGTTGGAGCTTTTATGATTTGTCATACTTTGGAGATATTCTATGATACATGTGATGGTTTGATTTATGCATAATGCCTTGTTTATCCTTGTCATGAGGTGATTGACACCACCAAGTGTGGATAGATGAGAGAGATGTGGTCATGCACACAAATATGAATCATTGCACTAGTGTTTAGAATATTGTCCATTATGAAGTATGATGTATGTAGGTACGGGATGGCCGATGTGACAACGGCATATGTATTGAGTGACATGTGAAATACAGCCCAACATCCTTTATCTGGGGTAAAAAGGAAGAGTATGATGTGGGAGTGAGAGCAACCACGCTAGCCTTACGAGGGTGACCTAGCAACACAAATGAGTACTTCTTTCAACTATGTGTTTTAGGACATATAGCCGTTATAAAAGCTACCATTAAAACATGACAATTGTGTGTACTTTATCTATAACATGATAATCACCGTAGATGAAGAGAGGATTAAGTGAACCCATGAACATGTCCATTGTTCCTATAAGAGAAAACCTTTGTCTTGTCCTCTTGCATTGAAGAGGATTGGGACACTTTTACATTCTTGTTTTGTTACATTCCCATCCATTAAATCAACCATCTTTTCCTTAAACTTGTTTAGTGCATAATCAACTAAAACTTGTGACACTTTAGTTGTAGGGAATAGATAACTTTTTCTTCTTGCCCCTGCGGATCGATACCTTACTTCCACATTGAGTGGTGATACAGTGATCCCCTGCTCTTGGGGGTTATCAATCACGTATCCAGAAACCACCGTAATTATAGCATAGAGAATACAAACCATAATTAATGAATCAGATGTATAAATACATTGCCTTTTGGGCATACATCCAACAAATCAAGCTTGATAATTATACCTAGAGATCATCTTGTATTCTTGTGACATCCTAATTATTTTCTAGACATCAACTTATGCTTTGTTAGTTCTAAGTCGAACAAATATGTGGGACAGAAAATTGGAGTCTTAGCCATGCCCTAATGTAACATCAAATAAAAACTACATGTACTAGCTTTGCATTTGAATTTTTTTTAAAATCGATCTAATATCGCCACCAACACAAGTACATATGATCGTCCAGATGATTTTAAATCTTCAAGTAACCATTTTTCCACAAATTAAAGAGGACAAAGGAGGTTTACACACACATTACTTTTTATTTACCATTAAAATTATGATGATTATGGAACCTTATTAACCTCAATTGTTACTATAAGAATATATATATATATGAAATTTACACATATTTCCTTCACATTTTCATGCGAGGGCCCCCATGACAACTGACACATAATTTCAAGTAACGATGACATTTTTAAAACCTTTTTTTTTAGCATGACTACGGCGGGCTCTTAGAGCCAGCATGAACTTTATTACTCAAACAAGTTGCCTATGAGGATTTACAGCCTCTACAAGATAGGTTCAAATGAAACATAGTTTACAAGGGGAAAACAAGAGAAGAGAAATAAAAGAAAATGAACGCACACCGACAACACACAAGAAAGGGGTCACTCTGAGAAACCTCGGAGAAAGCTGATTGATGAGAAGCTCATCATGACCCAAACACTGCGATCAGAATGGGGATTCCACAGGACTGACAGTGGGGACCCAGCCATGACACTGCGTCATCGACGTAATCGAACACCAACGCGCATCCGAGGCCACACAGTGCGCCGACACCACCTGTGTCGGGGGCATGGCCGAAAGGTCGCACGCGGTAGAGACGACGCCACAACGCCTTTGTGCCGCCGACTGAAATCAAAGGGCATCGGAGACACCCTCACCGCACGAGGGGGTCGCCGCCGTAGTCGCAAGGCGTAGCACCTCCGATTACCCGAAGGGTGGGCTAGCCTAGAGCACGCACGAAGACCACCCACGCCAGACACGCCATAGGTCTTCGACAAGGATCCGACGCGAGGGTCTAGCTACCGGCAAGGAGAAGCTTCCACCACCACTGCCACGGCTCGCCTCGCATCGGAGAGGAGACCGCACCCATGGCCGCCATCTGCAGAACCAAGAGCACACCAGAAAACACTGATGGGAAGACAGAGGTGGCTCACCACCCAGCCACGACGGCCCCCCACGTAGGTAGCACGTCGCCACCATGGCCGCCATCTGCGAAGCCACGGCACTAGCCAGCCCCACTGGCAAACCGCTGCGGGTTGATGGGTAAGACGGTAGGAAGATGACCCACACCACCCCAAAGGGCGCAGCACTGGCGAACAGAGGCCGTCCCGCCGGCAAGCGGCAGGGCAGCCCGCCAGGCCCATCCGGGGCCCAGATCAGGCCCGAAGAAGCCCGCGCCGGCAGGAGCTGCCCCTCAGCCGCAGCGGCACGGCGTCGGACGGGGACACAAGGGGGGGGGGCGAAGGCTGGAGGAGGCGCACGAGGAGGCAAGGGTGGGTGGCGGCGGCGGGCTTTCAGAAGCGAACTGCCTCCATATCGCCAGAAGAAGCCGCAGGGAGCACCGCCCCCTTCACCAGCGCCGCGCGGCCTTTGTCCGCCGGCGGCCTCGGGAGGCGACGAAGGAGGGGAGGTTGGGAAGGAGGCGGCGGCGGCGTGGGCTAGGGTTTCCGCCCCTCCCCCCCCCCCCCCCCCCCCCCCATGTTTAAATCGCAACAACAGCGATACACCAACCACAACACAGAGAAGGCGGAGAGGCCGCCAAACTGAAACGGACTGAATGCAAAGGCAGAAACCGATTGCGTCCCTCCCTGCAGCAGCCAAAATGATCTTACTCGGGTGTGAAAATCCAGCGCTCTACTCCCTTTTCCCTCGAGGAAAACATGAAACCAATACCCTCGAGGAAAACATGAAACCAATGGGATTCTCAGAACAAGACCAAGAGACTAGAGAGAGCTAGACAGCTAGTGGAGCGGCGCCATGCTGGAGTGGTAGCCGAAGACCGCGCCAAAGTCGTCGTGGACCTCCCTCCCGACCAGCTCCGCCACCGTCGCGGTGCCTCCCGTGCGCATGTCGTAACGCAACACCTGGCGTTGCCACACATCCGGCTCCTCCTCCTCCTCACCAGAGTCACCGGCGCCGTGCACGACTTGCTCCTCCGTGTGAGGCCTGTGCGCGATCCGCACCGCCAGGCCCAGCGTCTCCTCCCCGTAGCCGTCCATGCCCGCCGGCACCACCGACCATAGGAAGCTCCCCGCCGGGCGAGCCACGCCGGGGATCTCGTCCCAGCGTCTCCAGTGCACCATCTCCCAGTCCCACTGCTACACATGCTACGGGGCGAGTATGTGGGAATTCAACGCCGTCGTCTTCTCATTTCGGCAATGGGGAATTTCTTCGCACCTCCCTCTCCTCGCGTTGGCTATTGGCCTACATCGAAGTCGAACCACCCACCCGCCTTTAGTGAGAGTCTACTGGTTTCTTCATCCACTCACCCGACTACCCGAGTGGCAGATTTTTGTAACATTGCATGTTGTAAAAGGATATCTTTATACTAATATTAAAATGAGAGTTGTTCTGTCAAAAAAAAGAGAGTTGTTACTTTATCCCACATCCTCTTCATCCCGTCTCTCCACGAACAAACAAGCAAGAAAACGGATAACGATTAAAAAAACAAAATTTCTTTCCAAAACAGAATATATGATCACTTCTCCTCAGTTGTGGTTGACATGTTGGATAACGGTTTTGCTAGCTGGGAATTAAGTTAGTGCTCAGTTACCTCCTACACCATCGAATTTGCATCGTGATTTGTTCAATTATGAGTTGCAAAGTAGGTTTCAATTCAAGTGGATTACAACTGTACGGTTGGATTTTCTATTTTCTTTGAGATTCGTGCTACATCTAGGTGTAAGTTGCAACTAAAATTTGATGACGTCACTTGACTAAGAATTAAATTAATTCTTATTCAACTGAGAATTAGTCGTTACGAAATAATTGACAGCATATTCTAATTAATGCATGAGTTTAACACTCACCATAAAGGAGAGAGAGAAAAACTAAAATTTATTATTTTGTAATTTATTGCCATGTTTGAAGGAGCGGGAGTCTTTTGATGATCACATTGTTTTTCTCGGCTACATTTAACATGAAAATCAACCACCAAAATATAATTCTAGCTATGCCATGTTGGAGCACATCGCTTATGGATATGTCATGATTAGTAAATAAAATTTGGGTATAATATGTTGGTAGTTCCCTTCTGATATGTTATGTTAGAAGTTTTCGATTAATAGAAATATCCAAGAAATAGCAACCCAAGCTAAACAAAAAAATTATATACAATTTATATAGAAATTCAGATGTCGCAACCTAAGATTTGAAGAAATAATCTATCATTACCAGAATCCAGAGCTCAAATTAATGGATTCCCCCTCAAGAAAAATTCAATGGATTCTCAGCGGAAAAATGACCAGAGACGTAGAGCTTCATTAGCTAGTTGAGCGGCGCCATGCTAGAGTGGTAGCCGAAGACTGCGCCAAAGTCGTCGTGGATCTCCTTCCCGGTCAGCGCTGCAACCACCGCCGTGCCTCCAGTGCGCATGTCGTACCGCAACAACTCGCGACGCCACACATCCTCCTCCTCAATCACGGCACCGTAGCCGCCGTGCTGCTGCGTTTGACTCCGTGGCCTGTGGCCGATCCGCACAGCCAGTCCCAGCGTCTCCTCCCCGTAGCCGTCCATGCCCGCCGGCACCACCGACCATAGGAAGCTCCCCGCCGGGCGAGCCAAGCCGGGGATCTCGTCCCAGTGCCTGCAGTGCACCATCTCCCACCGCGCCGACGATGATGTGGATGATAGCGCCCATACGGCCAGCCCAGAGGAGATGCTCGTAGATACCATCCCGACCCGCCCGTGCCACGCCACCAGCTCTCTGTTGCCCTCCAGGAACACTCGTCCGGCGAGTAGCGAGAACGGTGGCGCCGGCGGCAGCGCACCCGCCCTGTCGGCCCAGGCGTCGTGCCACACCACGCCGCCACGGTCGCAGAGCCAGTGTGCGCGCCCGTCTAAGTACAACGGCTTCGAGCGTACGACGTCGTACATCGTCAGGCGCACCTCCGCCCCCGACACGCGCCAGCCGCCACCGCCGCTCGACGCCGCCGACGAGAAGCTCCAGAACTTCCACAACTGCCATGTTTCCTGAACGGGGACGACGATTTTGTATCCCTTGCGGTGCACCACGGATGGGTCGTACGCGAGGCAGGCCGTGAGGCCGCCTCCGCCAGCGTATGGCACGGCGCAGAACGCGCGGGTCGCCGGGTTGACGACGAAGAAGGTGGCGCCGCCATCTCTCGGGTTAGGGTTCACGATCAGACAGAGGAGGCCGCTCGTTGCGGAGCAGAACCGGAGCTCCGCGCGGGCGAAGCGGAGGAAGGACAGGGAGGCGTTCGGCGGGGCGACGGCAGCGGCGACGGCTCCGGGAGTGAGGATATCGAGGTGGCCCTTGTGGAAGCGCGCCAGGACGGCGGAGGCCGTCGAGGGACACCGCGCCTGCGTGCGGGCGAAGTCGGAGTCGCCGAGGATGAGGTGGCGCCACGCCTTACAGACGACGGCGAAGCGGAAGAGCGAGCGGACGGGGAGGCGGGCAAGAATGCCAAGGTAGATCAGATCGTCCGGGAGCTGCACCGGCGGCGACGCGATCTGCTGGCCGGGAGAATCCTCCCGCAGCCGCCGCACCATCGGGCCGAAGATGAGGTGGCGCCACATCTTGCAGGGGATACGGCAGGAGATCAGATTGTCCGGGAGCTGCGCCGGCGGCGACCCTATCTGCCGGCCTGGAGAATCCTCGCGCATCTTCCTGTCGAGATCATTGGCGTCCATGCATGGCACGTCGTAAGTAAGACGCCGAGGTGCTGATTTAGGGCCCGGATTATGTAGAAGCAAACACAGTTTGTCGCCTACTCGGTCTGTTCTTCCAAGTTGTGTCGAACTTGAATCTCGAGCGGAATAGAATTAATACGGTTCGGATGAGACGAGTATTCACTAGTGGAAACAGGAGCTTTGGTGGAGAGGGGTGTTGGGCTCTAGTCCCGGGCGTGGTTCGAACCCGGACTAGAGGAGGGAACTAGTACCGGGCCGGCTGCTCCGACGCTGCGCAGGTCGGGTCCCGGATTGTAGGGCACCTCTAGTTCCGGGCCGTGATACCACCCGGAACCGAGGCAGTCAGCGGCAGGGTGGAGACAGGAGGGTGGACCTTTCGTCCCGGGCCGTGGTACAGCCGGGACTAGAGGTCCCGCTATATCATCTCCCACCCGGGCCAGCCACCATTTTTGAACTCTCAAGCTCATCTTAATTGTTTCCTCTCTCAAGTTCAAGTGTAGCCCCATTTTTTTCCAAGATTTGTCAAGATAGACGACACCCATCTCTACAAGGGTTAGTAACACTTGATCCTTTCACCCGGCGGCCGAATTTTAGCCATTTCCATACAAGTTTAGCTCATTTCATTTTTATAGTGCTACCTAGGTGTTTGATGAAATGCCTAATCTAGGTAGTTCATTTTTTTTATGTATTTTGTGCTCAAATTAATTTATTATTTGTGGATTTTAGTGTCGTCTCGGTCCTCACCGCCGTCGATAGCCCCCGCCATCCCGTGACCGGCACCACCTCGGTGAGCCTCTTCTTTTATCTGTTATTTTACAAAATTACTTGTATGATTTGAATGCATAATTATTTTTCTTGTATAATTTTCTTATGTTTTTTATGTATAGTGTCACGGTTTTGATATCCGTCCCCGACGTCCCTCGTCCGGTCTATGATTCGGATGTGGTATATTTTTATCACTATTTATTTTGTTTCGTGTTTATAACAATCATGCCGACCAAATTGACCAATCGGGACTAGAGGTCCTCCACCACGCCCGCGCCTCGGCGGCCACGTGGGAGCCTGTTGTTCCGGGTCGTAACGGACCCGGTACTAGAGGGGAGGGCCTCTAGTGTCGCCTTGCTAGTCCCGGGTGGACACCCGGTACTAGAGGCCCTTACAACCCGGGACCAGTGGCCCTGTTTCCACTAGTGATTGTACTAGTTCTGAAACTCAGTAATAAACGAAAGGCGGAAAAAGAAAGTGTAATTGGATATTAGTGGCAAATCATTCTCCAAGCTTTATAAATAAAGCCACACTGCACGGCCAAACCGATAGATAGTGATGAGGCAACCCTCTTACAAAGCAGATCAAAGATAAATAAGAAAAAACCGGAGTAGCCGCACCCCGACAAGGCACCCAAAACAACTAACTAGAGATGTCACTACACCTACATGAGAAACCATCGGACATAGTCACACCACACCCATCAAGTTGTCGCCGGAGAGGGCCGCCTGCCCTCTCGCTACGGGCCGTGGAGCGCCGATCCTGCCAGCGGACAATGAGAACCGGGAGAGGTGACGACACGTGTATAAGATAAGAGGTCACAGAAAACGCCCCACGCTAGCGCCGAAAGTGACTCGGGACAGGATACCAGTACCAAATGAACCGATGGACATCTCCATTGTCTAGCCAATTCATGTGCAACACTGTTTTGGTTACTAAAAATTCCTCCGTGTTATTATGTTCTGAGTACAAATTTTAAATTCGCATATACTCATATTAGCTACCCTTTTCTTTTAATGGTTATGTGCTACCACTTGTTATTTTTTGCAGTGTCGTGTAATGTAAGTTCTTCTTCCCCGCAAAAAGTATATATAAGTTTCTCTTGATTATCCATTTTGTGGTAATATGTACTGCTATAGTATACTTGTCATAACTTTTCTACATTTATTTTTAAAATTGTTATGTCATGTAATAATTTCTAAAGATAGTGAGTGCAGATATAGCTTAGCTCAACTACAAAATACTTAACAACATGTCATAGCAAAAATTGAAAATAGATGACACCTTTTACTGACTCATAAAGTGTTTACCTTCAATATTGCAAACTAATCAGATTTTCCTTAGTTGATCAGCTTCTTGCGATACGAGTCGGGCCGTAGGTGTTAACCCCTCCAAGCGGAATCACTAATTTCTTGTTGTGAGTTCAAGTAGGAAACTTTAGGGCTAATTGGTTAATTGGGGTTAGTGACGGACTAATATTGCTGGTCGGAATGTAAGTTATGTTATATACAAGTTGTGATTGAAACAAGTTCAACGTACATTCATCGACCACACGGCGCAGGAGTCGGAAAACGAGAACTCCCAACAAATATAGCTCGGGGATATAATCATCGACCTTGCACCGACGTAGTTGCATGAAGAGCACTCCTCAACGCATCATAGCCTAGCACGGGGCCGTGGGATCCCCGTCCTTGCGGCGCCGAGTCACGGCGTGCCTCCACCAGCTCGTCGTCCTACTCCGAGTCCAATGGCTAGATGGAGGTCTCCACAACGTCCAGGCCTTGCCAGGTCTCAGTTTCTCGGACAATCTTAATCTAAAGGATGAAGATGAGATTGAGGAGTATAGAGTCCATCTCGTCATCGTTGCGTGAGAAATCAGCGGTAATTCACATGTTGGAGGATTTTTTTATGAGTATCTACATGCGGACTAGCTTTCTCGAAAATGCAACCGCACAATTAGTTCCGGCAAAGGCCTTGTCGGTGACGACGCAGTCATCATCATCATAACATAGTTTTTAGGTCATGAGTATGCGATGTGAAATCGACACCATTTGTAAAAAGGAATGGCTCAAATGTTTGAATTAAGCTTGTCTTGTGCGACGAAATATTATAACATGTTGTTTATGATTTTTTGATCAATGTTTGTGACGAGGAATATGTCTAAATGTGTTTATGTTTGAATGTGTATTTTAGTAAATAGTTTGTTGAGATTGTGATGAGAAGGTGACACTAAACGTGTATGATCGCA
The DNA here is from genome assembly GCA_947311845.1 of Poa pratensis. Taxonomy (NCBI): domain Eukaryota; kingdom Viridiplantae; phylum Streptophyta; class Magnoliopsida; order Poales; family Poaceae; genus Poa; species Poa pratensis. The sequence goes on along the minus strand of CAMZMU010000034.1, from coordinate 18,357,455 downwards.
TACTTTTATGGAATCAAAACTTGTGCAATGGTCGGTCATCGCACATGAGTAGACCTACCACACCGTTACGATATTTTAGGTACCCATTCACACACCTCTTACCAATTTTCTGAAATGTGCAGTGAAGCAGGTAGAACAGACATTGCGTAAAATGATATCACTCCAATTTTAAACAATTTAGATTATATTGGAGGGATATTATCGAAAGATCTTGAATTTTTAGCCACTAAAACATGTCTAGATACATGTGGGTCAAACGTAGGTAGAACATCTTATACTTATATATTGATTATATATTGATATGGAGCTGGGAGTATTAATAATAATCTATGTACGGTAGGAGAGTGGCCGGTGGCTGGCTAGGGTGCAGTCGACGAAGGAGCGGGCGGCAGAACGCGGTGAGGACCTCGTCGACGGGTATATATGCAAAGCAGGCGCCGCCCGGCGCCCCGCTTCATATGCAAAAGCACTCAGCTAAGTTTTACTTTCTCCGTTTCACTTTTATTGCACACTAGTTATACTTTCCATCTTGGCCACATACATACCAAACTGAGTGAATCTAGATTTATTTTATACATAGATTTACTCATTTTAGTATATATGTATGTTACTAAATGGAAAGAGTAGGTAGTGTGCAGTACTTTTTTTTGGGAAATTAGTGTCAGTTTGAACTACAAATTGATTTTGCGGGCTGAAGCGGGACGTCCGCTTCCAACCCTACTCGTCCAGCAGGACGGGGACGTGGTGGGAGTGGAAGTTGGGGCGGTAGAGTTTGGTCGCCACATGCTGGTGTCCTTGGCTTTGGTCCTTGCCGGTGGACAAACGGAGCTGGAAGGGGGAGAGGCGCTTGGATGCCATCGCCATCAAGAGTCACGAGGAATAAACAGCGAGCTTCACAGGGTGGCACTGACAGTCCAGCTCCCGGCCACTCCGGCGCGTCGGGCGGCAACCGCGCCGGAGCAGGGCAAGGAGAAGGTTGTCGGACGCTTCAATTGCGGCGGTGTCTTGGACGCGCCTGAACCTTCACCTCCGCTTGCCATGGATGGGAACGGAGCTGTGATACCAAGTGAAACTTTCTTAACTTGTGCAAGGCAAAGAACCGAGCGAGACAGTGGGTTTTGCGCAGTTTCTCGTTTCTCTGTCAATTTATTCAGAAATCTGGACGTGGTGATCGCCTCGTTACGGGTGCCATCCAACGACCGAGACGTGCAACTTAGCCCTCCTATGATGCCAAACTGGAGCACACAGATCGTGTCCCTCGCCCAGCTCTGACGCAAACGGAAGTAGCTAGGGAATCAAACTGAAACTGATTGAAAGCTATATATAGCTGCTAAAACTGAACCAAAAGGTATTGAACAAAACTAACATCTTCAGGTTCAGAGAAACTAACTGAATTTTGAACAGCAGGGATTGAACAACAACTGCGTCGTGGTTACACCCGTGGGGAGACGCCGCGACAGTGGCGAGCGGGTGCACAGCGGCCGGGCGGAGCTGGAAGGGGACGAGGTGCGCGCTGTCATTGCCATCAAGAGTCAGGAGGCGCGCGTGACAGCGATGACAGAACAGACGAATAGCGAATGTGGCAGGATGGCCGTCCACCGTCCGATCAAGGATGGACAGTTCTGATCGGTACAGTGCCTGGTCATGTCTCTCAGCTGTATCAAAATTAAGCGTTTGTTTGAACTCGTTATCCAGAAACTGCATACAGCTCAGCAAACAAAATTGGCATGCCTGTGAAAATTAACATAAATTCGTAAACACCATCTTGAAAACAGCTTGGATGCTAATGAAAGAATATGAGTTTGTATTGCAAGAGCTAGAAGGCTTGTTTGGACCGGAGAAAGTTCAGATCCCTGGTGTCGGACTGCTGTTGGATCTTAGGCAAAGATCAAAAATATCTCTGTCTCATCATTTCATCAACACCAGCTCTCCTCCTTGAGTCGTACTGCTCTTGCAACCTTCTAATATGCGCTTTGAGACCGCTGCAAGTATGGTTTCCACAAGTTGTGGTCAGGTGTTACTCGACGGACTAATATTATATGCATAAGCACAAGGGAGTGAGGGTAGCAGAACAAATGATAGACGCGCCAACACACCTGCACCTCGGCACATGGCATCCTGAATCCCTGCAAGCTCGGGCATGGAGCTGAAGCATGTACCACATTTTCTTGCACAGGGCACACCCACCTGAAGCACGCGTTTTGCACCGCATCCCATGCCGCAATAGTTCCTTGACTTCACGGCAGTTAGGATATTGACAGCTACCAGAGCGGCATGTCGAAACATGTACCAGAAGACCGAGCATTTTCCTTAGCTGCAGAACCATGATAAAAATAAAATTACAAGGTGATAATGGAACACGTGTCTATTGCGCACAAAACTGCAAATTGAAGCAGTCTTTGCACAATAACTGTACTACAAAAATTGCAGCCCCAAAAATAAAAGATGCGCATGTTGATTGTTTCCACAATATTGTGCAACACATGATCATAAACACAGAGTTTGTGTTGAACCTTTCAAAATGCTGACAGAATGCTTATGCCTTCCTATTTGTGAAGCTCCAGCTTAATGTAATTACAATGAATATATGCCTGCCTATTATATACAAGTATTGAAGAATAACTGGTCGCAACCACAATTCGAGATGCAAATCATGGTTCCATTTCCCAACTATGGATGAAAACAGACCTACAGAGCAATGGCTCAAACCGGCTAGTGCTGGTCAATTCAGATCTATCCTAATAATTTGATGCATCCTTCAAGTACATGTCCCAATAAGTGAAATTGAATACTACCTCATCTAATATACCGTTATTTTCCTCAGATCTACAAAAAGTATTTAACTTAGACAGTTGTTGGGTTTCTCACTATGAAGCACCTCTTTGTTTTTAGCTACTGTCCCAGCATCTCGTTCGTTTTTGTTATTGGTTGTATCGGATGGTTGCTATATTAATATGGTGGGGATACGGCGTATTTCGTCAAAAGCACCTTTTTTTTTGCACCTCCAGAGAACCTCATGAATTCACCAATGCAAGTCAGGAAAAATTACTAGTCGAAACCATCTAGAAGAGTGTACCTGTGAAAAACGCATTTGCCGGGCTTCCTTGTTCTGGGCACCATGGTCGGCAGCAGAAGGATGGTTTCTCAACTTGTGAGGATGATTGACTGCTCCTTTTTGGTAACAACCATTGCACACATCAAAATCTGGACAAACTTCGCACCGCCAGCCTTGATCAGTTCCAAAATCTTGAGCACATACATGGCATACAGTGACAAACGCCGGTGTTGTAGGATTATGTAGGTGGTACAACAACAGCATGGACGAATGCTTAGCACGGCGAAGGGTATCATATTGGTAATGGTTCCCTTGACATAGACTCAGAAATGCCTGCCTGGAGTAAAAAAAACTCACTTTCTAGGATATCATCTTTGTCCTTTGTATCGTCAGGTACCCCAACAATGTCAACCTAAATGACAAACATCTTTATATGTTAGTGATTTGGAGTGGAGATTTGATGCTCCCGAGATCTAGTGATCTCGCCTTTTTCAAAAATCAAAAAATTAGTTTCAAAAAAATCACAAACAAATCATGCATGTTCTTAATAATGTATTTTACAAGCTTGCAAAATCTCAATACAAAATACTTTACGTTTGAGCTCCACAAAAATGATAAATACACATATGTTAGTATGGTGAACAATATGTAGTTTAAATTTTCAACTTTTTTCTCTTTTTTTTCTAGCTCAAAACATATTGTATTTTGCATTGAGATTTTGCACGTTTATAGAATATATCATTGAGAACATATTTGATTTTTTTTCAAAAAAATAATATATTTTTAGTTTTTTTTTTGGAAAAAGGCCAGATCACTAGAACCCGAGAGCCAAAATGACTTTATGAGTGATATCCTCTATTTTGACAAAAAAAAAAAAAATAGTTTTTGTTATTTACTGGATGGAGCTTATGTGTGCCTCTACTATTACTCGGATGCCTTTCTCTGGCTTCAAGCTGTTGTTCTGTACTGTAACACCTGCAACAGGAAAATACAAATTTCAAAAATAGAACTTTAAAAACCTAAAGACTTTTCTCTCTGTATACTTAGAAACAAATCATCCCAAAGATATCGCTTATAGGTCACCTTTTTCAAACACATCGAGTTGATTTCATCAGTCTCGCGAGTAGAGCTAGGTTATTAACGCGTCAGCTTTTCCAGAAAAGACTACATATAGGGTTTCCAAGAGTCACCGCTGTTCAATGCAAGTCACACGAGGCCTGTGGAGATTTGCCCATACATGGCGCCAGATTTAAGAGCATCCCAAGTACTCCCTCTGTTTCAAATTATTTGACTTGGTTTTGTCCAAATACAGATGCATATATACTTGTTTAGTGTCTAGATACATCCATATTTAGACAAACCCAAGTCAAGTAATTTGGAACGGAGGGAGTAGATCCTTTTAAAAAAGGTCAAACCCTTAAGATAATTGCTATTTTAAGGTTTTACGTGAAAAACGTGTCCATTTTAGATCCCGTAAACTGGGTCAACTCGTAATACTTTTTAAGATAAAACCTTAGAAACAAACATCATATCCCTCAGATATAAATTTTTGGGGCAAATTTTATGGTTTTCCTGAACCCAGTCAACGATTGACGCGAGGGGATTTTTAGCTCCAACCGTCACCGAACCACCGTAAGTGTCGCTGGGGCCGCCGCGTATCGACCTCAGTTCTCCGGCGAGCCAGCTCTACTCTGTTATCAAATCTTGGATTCACGATGAGGAGGTTCGATTCCCCACGACCAGGTACACGGGCGGGAGGCGCAGCTCATCGACGGGCAGATGGCGACGCTGCGGACATCACGGCCGACATGTGTAGCTAGCTCATGTCGGCCGACTCTGGATTCGATAGGTTGTAGCGTATCTAGCACTACTGCATGGATCGATCCATTGGACGGGCAGCTAGCTCAATTCTTGTAAGTATCTGGTATACTGAAATGATCGATCGATTGGACGGGTAGCTAGCTCATGTACTACGCGGTGTCAGAATCGGATCGGGTTGCGGCGGCGTGGGCGGCAGAGAGCAGTGGCGCCGCCAGAGAGCAGTGGAACGGTTAAGGAGAGCAGTGGTTTTGGTCACGGAGACGTGTGATTTGATGGAGGGGATTGGAGAACTTAGAGCATCTTCACCGGGGTCTCTAAGGGTGTGTTCGGTTCAAGAGCCAAGTAGGATGGAATGTAATGGGTCCATTCCTAAAGAACAGGTCGATTCCATTTCTATGTTCAGTTGTGGAATTAGATAGAATGGAACGGTTCCTTCCTGATGTTCGGTTTAGAGAGATGAAATAGAATGGATTTGGTTCGGCTCACCTTGGTGAGATTAGCACGTCGCCCCGGCCCTGCAGGCGCTCCTCGCGCTCGAGGCCATCGCGGACGACCTGCTCGCCGGCGACCCCGAGCTCGGCGCGCTCCGACGCCTGCTCGCCAGGATCAGGGCCCGCTCTATCTCCCTCGAACTGTCCGCTGCAGCGGAGGGAGAGGGATCGAGGCGGGTTCGTCGGCGAAGTGCGGGCCCGGTGGAGACGGTGCAGGGAGACCCTGGACGCGCTCCTCGTCGATGGCCTCGTCAAGCGGCTCCTCTGCCTCCAGCGCTCCGACCTCGGACGAGATGACGCCGCGGCGGCCGTTCGTGTGCGCGGTGGCGCGGTTCGCGATGCAGGTGGAGGTCGGGCAGGGGCTGGGCCCGCGGGAGAGGCGCGCGGCGAAGCTGGACATCCTCCGGCGCATGCGCGAGGCGGCCGTGTCGCCCGCCGAGGAGGCCACCGTGTTCGCCGAGGTGCTCTGGGGCGCCACGACGGCGGCGGATCCTGCGTGAGCTGCGGCGGCGACGACTCACGGGCGGGCTCCGGCGGCTCCGACGTGAGCGGCGGCGGCGGATCCGGCGTGAACTACGGCAGCGGGGTGAGCTACGGTGGCGTGAGCTGTAGTTGCGCTGGGCTGAGCGAGGAGGTGCGGCGGCGGCTGCTCGTGCGTGAGGGTGAGGACGACCAGGAGGTGAGATGAGAGCAGTTTTTTTTTTTAATCGTTAAAGACAAGGAACCATGTGATTCCCCGATTTGGAGGAATCACTCGGTTCAGCATATTAGGGGTATATTCCCTTTCTGGGAATCAATCCGTTCCGGTTCCTTCTCCAACCGAACACAAGAATATCACTCAGGTGTAGAATGGACCCATTACATTCTACCTTATTCTTCAACCGAACACACCCTAAATAACCCCTAAGCCCCAATGGGGTCCGAACTGCAAAAATCGCCACCAGCGGCACCCCAATGCCTCGCCCCGAGCGAAATCGTGTCCGGCGCCCTCGAAAGGGCCTCCAAACAAAAGGGCCTCCAAACTCCCCAATGCCTCGCCCCGAGCGAAATCGTGTCCGGCGCCCTCGAAAGGGCCTCCAAGTTTGGAGGCCCTCTCGGGGTGCCAGACACTGTCCGGACATGGGCTCTGATAGGGGTGGCCCGCCTGTCATAGACACACGGCGCGAACATGTGCTCTAATGGCGCCGTGCAAGAAGTCGTTCCGCCCGAGTTAATGGAGACGCATTTGGGCAGACGACGACGGGACGGGACGCGTTTAGAGTATCTCCACCGGCACCCTCCAAATGACCCCCTAAAGGCCCATTGAGGGTTCGGACGCCAAACTACGCCACCATCGGCATCCCTCGTTGGCTCGGCCCGAGCGAAATCGTGTTCGGTACCCCCGAAAGGGCCCCCAAGTTTGGAGGCCCTCTCGGGGGTGCCGGACATGGGCGGACATGCCCTCCGACATGTCTGGCCCGCCCGTCATACACACAGCACCGGCGCGCCCAATTCCCCTTCCTCTACATTGTCGCCCGGCGACAAAATTCTAGATCTTCCCTCCATTTCCAAAACCCTTGCGCTGCCGCCGCGACTTCGTCGCCTTCCGCCTTCTGCGACCATGCCACCAAAGCCCCCGGCCTGTCGAAACAGATGGTTCGCAAGTCGCCGCTGTCGTCGCAGCCGAAGAAGAAGGCGATGAAGCGGGAGCCGCAGGACCTTTTGGTGCCGCCGACCAAGGCGCCGTTGAGCCAGGCCGAGCTGCGCATAGCCGCTTCCCACCGTCGACGAATCAGGCGGCTGAAGGCGAAGGACAAGGCGGCGAATGAGGCCTCGCCAAAATATACCATCGAGATGTTGATCGCCATGAGCCAAAGTAGCTCTAGCCTAGCCGGCGTCGGCGTCTTTTGTCCATGAGAAGAAGAAGGAGCATGGCAATCACACGAGCGACATGAGCCCCAATCATAAGGCCTACTTCGTGTCCGAACGGAGGCACATCTAGGCTGAGAAGGCGGCGGCCGAAGAGGAAGAGGGAGTGGACGAGGAAGCCGATGCGTGATCGGCATGCACCATTGCGCCGGGTGGCGCCCTTTTGACGACCGACATTGGAGACTTGTTCTCCGGCGCGGACGAAACTATTTTGATGGACAACATTGGAGACTTTTTCTCCGGCGCGGTCGAAACTATGTCATTGTCGGGATTTGGTACTTGTTATCCGGCGCGGTTGAACAATTTGGTAGCCGCATGCATGAAATTGACGTACGATTACAACTTGAAACCCTAACAACAACTTGTCGTCATCCGAATCGGCATTGGGCGGTTTTCCAGGCTCGTCATCCACCGGCGCAGCGTCCGGAGTTCTGGGCTGCCACTCCGGTGCTGCTGCCTGGGGGACGGCCGGTACTGCATGTGCACCAGCCACACGGGACGGCCACGGAGACCAAGGTTCCCACGGTGAGAAAGCAGGGCGTGCCGGTGGTGGAGTTGCGGGCTCGGCGTCCTACTCCTGATCGGCCTCGGTTGCATGCTCCTGACCGGCCTCGGCGTCCTGCTCCTGATCGGCCACCACGGCCTCCTTCTCCTGCTCCTGATCAGCCACCACAGTCTCCTTCTTAGACAACGACATGGCGAGCGAGTTGCAGGCGGTGGTGCGCGGAGAGAATGTGAGCGACTTGCGGCCGGCGAGGATGGTTATATTGATGAGAAGCGGTGTGAACGCCACCCCACCGCGACGCCGTGGCGGTTGCACGTCGACACCAACCGCCGTGTTCCGACACGACGCGAAGGTGAACCGGCGGCGGTTCATGTGCCCGCAAGGTGTTCGATCAAATACTCAAAATTCGGGCCGTTTGGGGGGGGTGCGCCGATGTGGGCTGCACACTCCATTCGGGCGGAAATATGTCCGGCACCCCCCAATTGGGCTCATTTGAAGGGTGCCAGTGGAGATGCTCTTACGGTGATGTTGGGAGGAAGAGACCACAGGGAATAGTCGGGGTTTCAGAAAATTTTAACAGGATCTGTTATGTCTAGGTAATTTTTACCCCATAAAATTGTTTTACGGTGTCCCTTATACGTCGTCTAAAGGTTTGATTTTTAGGGGATCTGCTAGAGACGCTCCAAGAGCATCTCTAGCAGACTACTTATACGTGGACCTGTAAAACACGGATAAAAATAGTGAAATTATATCTGAACGATTTTTAAAAATTGAATTAAAAACGCTTGTGAATAGAAGATATTTTTGAACAATTTTTAAAAAGTTAACAGAAAATATTATGGAACGATTTCTAAAAGTGAATAGAAAATGTCGGTGAAAGGAAACTATTTTTAACGATTTTAAAGTGAAAAAATGGTCGGTGAACTGGAACTATTTTTGAACGATTTTAAAATATTAAACAGAAAAGTGTCGGTGTACGGAAACTATTCTTGAAAGATTTTGAAAGTGAACATAAAAGGGTCGGTGAACAAAACCTTTTGTTGAACGATTTTAAAAAGTTATGTGAATGGAAACTATTTTTGAACAATGTTTAAAAAGTAAACATAAACTATTTTGAACGATTTTCAAAATTGAATAGATAATATGAACATTTATGTAATTTGAACTAGTTTTTTAATAGGATCATTTATATTATTTTGGATGATTTTCAAATTTGAACATTATGTTATTCGAACGGTTTTTTAAAAATTGCATTCATTCTATTCTATTTGTAGGTTCTTTGATTTTTCAATATCAACAATTAATTTATATGAACGATTTATCCAATAAGAAGATTTAGATAAAAAATTAGAAATATAACATCTATGTTATTTGAACGACTTTTAAATATGTTTAATTAAATAATATTTTTCTACAACATAAGAATTTTGATTTTAATACAAAACAGAAATTAAAACGAAAAGTAAAAAAAAAATGAAAATGAAAACAATATCTAAAAATAAAACAGAAAAATCGAAAAAAAAACAGCCAAAAAGAAAAGTGAAAGAAAAGAAAATAGAAAAACAAACAGGAAAAAAAGGAAAGAAAGCAGCAAAACCAAATTCTGAATGGAGGGGCTTGTAGTGGGCCGGCCCACTGCGCGACGTATGGTTCGCGGAGCTGAATGCCCTCCACCTTATTGCGGCAAATAGGTTTTGCGCGCCTCCTCGCCATGCATGGCTGGAAGCTGGGCAAGGCGAGGCCTTTGTCGTTCCGGTCTGATGTTGGTGGCGCCTCCTCCTGGTCGTAGGTCATTTGGCCACGTGTTTCTCTTTTCTTCTTCTTTTTCTGGCCTCAACCTTGGCGGGTGCGTCGAGCTAATTATAAATCCTTGTAAACTTGATCGTTTGCGCTATCCTCCTCGAAACATGCTTTCGCTCCGCTTTATAAATAAAGCAACCACCGAAACAACCAACGACAGGTGCTGGGGCGGAAACAGCACAAGCACGCCCAAAAGAAAAGAACAGAGAAAAGCAAAAGAAAAAACGCCGTAGCGGCGGAAAGACAAAAGTGAACAAGCTCCAAAACCGTTGCGCCCACCGTAAGCTTCCCACCACGCTCCTAGTGCTCCGAAGCGCCGGTACCAAGCAACACCTTCAAGAAGGGATGCGACGACGACGACGCTGCTGCCAAGGGTTTCCCCCGGTACGCGACAGGGAGAGGAGGGGGAACACCCGACGCCCTTCAGGAAGGACTGGCGGCATCCACAAACGCCATCGCGCCGGAGTCGGGCAAGACGACTAGGATTTCTCCCGACCCCTATCCCCCCAGGCGCTCCGGAGCACTCCACCATACCGCCCACCGCCCAACGCCACCCGATCGAGAAGCCGCTCACCAAGTCTCACCACGGCACAGAGCAGAGAAGCCTATACACCGAAGAAAAAGAACCGGGACTAGGAGTCGCAGCACCGCCGACGTGCGGGAGGGACCGACCTCCACCGTCAAGGACAGTAGCCGACCGGACACAGCAGCAGGAGCACACCCGGCCTGTGGGCCCACAAGCCAGGCCGAGCCTCTCGGCCCCGAGAGGCCCGTGAAGCTCCCGCCGCCGCGCTGCAGAAGGCACAACATTGACGCCGCCGCCCCCAATCCGAGCTGCTCTTCAACATCAGTGTACAGAAGGCCAAACCGCCGTAGATTCGGGCCGACCCGCCTAAAACCCAGATGGGGCCCAAAGGGCCCAGATCTGGGCCGGGGGCGGCGCGTCGGACCAGCACCACAACAGCCACGGCCCTGCCGCCAAGGAAGGCGCCACCACACCCCGACCGACCTGACCCAACCAAGGAAACTCCGAGGACTGGCTCAGAGCGCCGCCAAAAGGCCGAACAGCACCGCCGCTGAGCTCCCCGTCAAGGAGCAGCAGCACGCGGGTAGGGCGGTCTCGGACGCAGGAGTGGAAACATCCGCACGGCCGCCGGCAGATCTGGGCCCGCCTGGCCCAGATCCGGCCCGCAGCACGCGCCGGCCCTGCCATGGCGCTTCCACAGCAGGCCGGGGCAGGGGCAACCGTGGGGAGCGGCGCACGGCCACCCCACCACGAGAGACCCCGCCCAGCAGCAACCACCCGCCGCCACCAACCGCCGCCGGAGGCCCTGGAGAGAGGCAGCCAACAACGGCCAGATCTGGGCCGAGCCCGAACCAAACCGTCGCTGCCCCACACCTCCACCAGCACCACCGCGAATCCCTCCGCGCCGACGGGACATCGACGACCTCCGCCGCCAGCACCCGACACCACGCCGCCGCGCCCAACGCCAACGCGCCGCCCCCACTTGACGCCGCCTTCCCGCGCCGACGAGCACCAAGCGGAGGGAGAGAGAGACCCCGCCGCCGCCGACGCCAACCGGTCTTTTCCCGGCGGCGCCCTCCGGCGGCGGCGAGGGGGAGGCAGGGAAGGGGATGGTCGAGCTCGGGGGTCGCTAGGGTTGTCGCCCTGCCGCTCGCGGGAGCGGACAGGACGATACGTTTTTTCCGTGGAATTGAACTCTCGTTTGCGCTATCTGGCGGCTCCTTCTCAATACAAAGACATGCTCCCAGGCATGTTTGAGAAATAAATAGCTTGTAAACTGCTGCCATATACTTCCTCTATCTACAAAATGATGTCTCAACATAGCCCAAATTTATATGTATTAAATCATGTATAGATACATGTAAATTTGGATTAGATTGAGACATCCTTTTATGGACGGAGAGAGTACTAGATATAAGATAAGGCACCCTGGTTCGTCCGAGGCATGGTATACTACAGATCCTTCCAGTTTTAAGTGTGATCACATATAGATCTACCGTACGTGGGCTCTACAACATAGGTGTCATATGGTTCAAGAAATGGACTTACTTGTCGCAGATGTAAAAACTTCTGCATTGATGACAAACCCAACGTTTTCCAGATGACATGACCATACAACAGTGGCGGCAAGAATATTGCAAATGGACCATAATGAAATCTTCCTTCATTGGATAAATGGTTCCCCCAAGCTGCATACATCAATATCAAATTCATGTAAACATGTCGTCTAACCAAGCTGAGACAAACAATTACGCTTCCACAAAGATGAAATAGTAGAATTCGAGTGATATAGTGTTAAATTGTTGAAGTGTATATGTGGATTGTCAAACCCTTTCTATCAGTTTGGGATTTTGATTGCGTTGGCTAGTGCATGAAACTTGACAGGGTATTACAGCTGTAGGTATCGAATTTGATTCCTATCTTTCAAAATTTAGCCAACAATTGTTATTGCCCCTTCTTTGACCACTTATAGGTCGCTTGGGTCATACCTCTGATATATTTATGCATGTTTTGATCTCTGGTCACACGTGAGGGGTGTTAAAGTGTATATGTGGATTGTCTATCTCTTTCCATCACTTCGGACTTTGGGTTACGTTGGCTATGCATTATGCATGAAACTTGACAATTATTACCAGACCAGGAAGTAAAACCGGATCACTTAATAAGCTTACCTTTTCCATCAGCATAGCATCCTTGGAAGCATTCTCACTTGTCTTCCTCTTTTTCCCAAGCGTTCGGTCATCTTCTTGACAAAGTTGATTGATTATATCTTCAGCAGCTCCTGGCCAGTAATCTCCATCGAAGTAAGGCAAACGGGAAGCGGTAACTTTAGCCTTGCACTCTCCCATAGCAATGAAAAAATGGTCATAGAGATTTGTAAGCTCAACCACAATCTCCTCCTTAATAGCTTTTCGAAGCATAGATAGGTACCTGAGTGTAAAGAAATTAGAAATCATCCAACCAGGGGCTTAATATAAGCACTTAAGCAGAGTAGCCCACGTGTCAATCTAAGGTCTTACCACTCCCGTAATTTGTCAGATTTTGGAGTCTTCTGAATCTCAGGATGGCAATATAAAATGTAATCTTCACCTCCAAAAGGTGGGCAAGCCCATATGTAACAGCTTGTGAATCCGCGCTGCTTGCAATATTCTAGATATCCTATCTGCGTGCATAGAGAACTGGTGTAAGGTCGGGAAAAAGCTAGCTCAAAAAGGAGGAAGGCATCAATATTTAATAGTTTCATACAGGAATGCTAACAAGCCTGGCGACAGAAAATATTCACAATTGTGATTAAAATTCAGCATATGCAGCAAGGTACCAGAATTTCATGGTAGACGAATGTACGTAAGGCCTCTCCGGAGGCTACTTTAATCTCAGGTCTGAAGTATTTCACAGAATCCAGGTATGACAAATAAACACGACGTTGGTTTGGATAAGCACATTCAGCACCAAATTCTTGGACATACATTCCAAATAAGCACACTTCTACACCTTCTATTTTCTGGAACAAAAGAACAGCCTGCCAAACATTCATAGGAACAGAATCATGGATATTAAAGTCCGTTGTCACCAAAATTTTACTTAAGCTACAAATTCTTACCTTGGACTTGTATGGAAACTCTGTGGGGTAATTCTCTTCTTGAAAAATTTCCAAAAAACGTGGTTTAACTTCAACCTTCTTATCCACTGATGAAACAACTCTGACCACAAGGCCTTCTGCCGCAGCAACCTAATAATACGGAACAATTAGACTTTATTAGGGCTGGAGAGAATCAAAATCGTGCAAGATGATGAAAAAATGAACGGTGTCTCGTGAAAACCAAATTGCAGCAAGTACATGTCTTTCTTATAACACATAATCAGAATTCAACAACACATATGAACATATAACATTAAGATATACGAAAATACTTATGTACGTGAAGCTCGCATATGCTACTGCCAAAAAAAATCAATAGTAGTTATTTTTCATGTCATCCCACATTTTTGTAGCCCATTTTAGTTGTTGTACTTTTTTATTGTAGCGTGAACAATCAGCTGAAAAACGTTTGCACTATATGGCAGCACTGCAAACTTTAAAGGGAATACAATTTGGTATATTTTATATAAGCCTTTCATCTAAAGTTGAAGCACCACCTTCCGGCCAATATATTGGTGATTCATACAACATATCGCCAATCGACTAGTTAAATTCTCCAACATAGAGAACCAAGGGTTGTCTTGGTGGCAGTGCTCACGGTTGGTGAGCCAGCCCACCCGGGTTCGAATCACGGGTCACGCGTTCCGACTACACAGGGTGTTATCCGCGTGAAATAATCGCTGAAGATGTCTCATCTACCTAAGGGTAACTCCAACGCGCCGACCCATTTAGTCCGTTTTTGACCGTTTGGGTCGGCGCGGACAAAAAAGACAGCCCAACGCGCGGACGCATTTGAGCCAAGGTCCCCTTTTGTGACTGTCTCGTGTCCGCACGGACCCAATTCCAGCCCAAATTTGGGCCAGCTTTGGGTCGAGGCGGACACTGGATGGACACGAAACTGACCGACGCGCGTCCGCCTCCGCCCTTTCTTGGTGAAAGGATGGTCCACCTGGCAGTGACTCCACCGCCCCGTCGTCTTCCCATGGCCAATCCTTTTTAACTCGGCCGTGTGGATAGCGACGGTCGTCCACACTGCCCACTTCCCGCCCCCACACTGCTCCCCTATCGGCGACCACCAAACCCTAGCCCTCGCCGCCGTCGCAATGTCGAAGTGGCATGGCTGGCTCGGCAAGGGGAAGCACGACCGTGAGGCCAGCTCCTCTTCCGGCCGTAGATATGCACCGCCACCGCACCGAGCCCCTGCCCCTCCTCCCCAAGCGGTGTTCGAGCTCGCGCCACCAGACGCCATCATTGTAGGGGGCCACCGAAGCGTTGCCGCCGGTACATCCTGGTGAAGGAGTGCAGGTGGCACTGGGATAACGCCGAGCCCGTCTTCTACCCAGATGTCCACCTGCGAGATGACTGGCACCTGAATCCCCAGCGGATTCCGGTGCCGCCGATCCCCACCAGCGGCCGTGCGAGGGCCCTCGAGATCGAGCGCCGCCGAGAGCTGCTCCCGCCGGAGTACCGAGAGCTGCTCCCGCCGGAGTACCTCGATGACCCGGCGTTCGCTCCCTCGTCCCGTTACTGGGATGAGTGGTTCAAGGACGAGCACGACAATCGCCGCCAGAGCCTCTTCGCTCCGGCTCCTCCACCACCTGCCGTCCCACAGCGCTTTGCAACGCATAGACCAAGGGAGGATCCTTCCCCGTTGAGGACGATATTCCCGGTGCTCCCTCGTCGAGGACGATATTCTCCGTTTTGGTACAAATGGGTCGGCGCGTTGGAGTTGCCCTAACAACGTATAGACCAAGGGAGGATCCTTCCCCGTTGGTCAAAAAAAAATCTCCAACATGGTACACCTGATTATATACCGGGTGGGAGTACACGGACAATCATAATAATAGGTGTAAATATTTACATGGTGTGTAGGCACTTATAAAACACTTATCACAAAAGGTCAATGTGCATTAAGGTCCCACTTATTGTTGAGAAACATAAACAGGGTACACATGCACTTCCACAAAGAATTGGTTTCACTAACCTCGTCAAAATTACGTCCTGACCGAGATGCCCGAGCCTGTCTCTCCAGCTTAAGCCGTTTAAAAAGTCGCTCTTCTATATGATCGCTAAGCAGAGTTCTTGGTAGATCACTTGCCCCAAGAACGGCACTCTGTGGTAAAGGCATGCGGAACCCACGTTCCACTTCTTTGATGTAGCAATACGGGCACGTATACTCTGTTTGTCTTCCTTCATTTCTTCTGCCATTGAACAGAGCACATATTTGATGCTGCCAGCATTCACATATGTCACACTGAACCCACTGTTGAATGCATCATTCAGAAATATTAGTACACAACAAATTTAACTAAAAGTACAGTTATACAACTACCAGAACGCAAATGAGAACTAACCCATTCTTCGATTTCTTCATCATTTCTTTTTTTTTCAAGTCGGGCCTTCAGATAAATTAGTCCTTCAACCTCAATGGCGTCACCACGGGACTCATTGTAACATGGAATACAGAAGACATGGCGGGTATCACCAGTGCCAACAGTATAGTATGGTGCATTTCTCTTTATGTGAGCACCACAAGGGGAGCCATATATTGGCAGGGGCCCAAAAGTAAGTTTGTCCACTTTGCAGAGCTGGCATGGATCTTCATTTTCAAAAGACGTCATCGATTGATTCTTTTCAGCTTTAGCCTTGCTCTGTCAAATGGTAAAACATGTAAAATTGTTCCTTCTAACAACACATATTGGGGTTACAGACTTACAGTTCAAGTTTCATCATGACACACTGTATGATAGGAGTATTTGCTGAGAAACACAACGCACGCAACAAAAACAGGTAAGTATCATTTATCATAAAGGTAAGTGGAAAATTTCTGGTACAACTAACTAAAGTTTGGTAAAGTGACTGCCTGGTAAATTTTTGTGTAAGCTTGAACAGTAATTAGATTCTATGTGAGAAAGCGAGGGAGGGAAATTATTTTTTCCCACTGGAATAAATGAACGAACAGTACAGTCTTGGATGTTTGCGTGTCTAAACAAGGACAATAAAAAGCACACATAACCACTGATCTGGTGATTTTTGAAAACAATACCCAACGTAAAGCAGGTAATTTCCAAGTAAAAGACATACCTGGCCAACCCACAGGCTTAGACTGTCTATATTTGATAGGGGCGACAATAATCGAATCTTAGCCTGTGTCTCATTCATCTTATTAACGATATCCGTTATACTCGGCCTTTTGTGTCGATCGACCTCCACGCAACTTAAAGCTATTTCAATGCATGTCTTTACTTGTTCATAATATACCTCTGGCTCTGGCTCACACATTGGTAGTGCTTGTAAACTAGCCCTCCAATTTCCGTGTACCTACCAGTAACAGAGAACATAAGGAAGGGTAGTCATACTAGAAAATACATAAAGTGTTACTATTATATGGCTAAGCTATGCAACTAATTAAAGGAGACATTGTTTTCTTACGAGTTCAACGAATTCCTGGGAAGACATTTCAGCACATTTGGAGTAGCCCGCAGGTCCTGCCATTACCTTTATGATAACAACACCCAAGCTGAATATGTCGAACTTGTTTGAGAGTACATGCTGCTCTATGTATTCTGGTGGTAAGTAACCCCTGCATGACACAGCATACATACGTATATATACTAGGTGTCCAATGCAAAAATAATTCTATATTCAATTGACATGAAGAGTTAAGAATTAAGCTCACAATGTTCCCATTGAACTTATTGTGATTTTTGTCTGCTCTTGTCCGAAGAGCCTTGACAAGCCAAAATTCGCAACCTTTGGTAGCATATTCTCATCCAGCAATACATTGGCTGGTTTTAAATCCAAATGATACATAGGAGGTTTCAGTTCGTGATGCAGGTATTTCAAACCATTGCAAATGCCCTCAATTATTCCGTAGCGTGTGCGCCAATCATGTCCATTATATTCATCTGTTGCGACAAAGACTATTCTTTTAATGTATAAGAATAAATCCGTGACATATTAACAAATACAACATAAGCATGTTTGGAAAAAAATATACATATATAAGTAGAGAACCATGATATCATACCGGAAAGATGTTCATGAAGGCTCCCGTTGTGCGCATACTCGAAGCAGAGCGCCCTGTATATCTTGTCAGCAAAAACCATTCTTCCTTGGTACTCTACGAAGTGTGGCTGAGCATCCTCGCAATAACCGATTAAGCGCACAATATTATGGTGCTTGAGACACATAAGGTTGTTAAGCTCTTTTTTGAATTGTTCATCAAGTTCCAGCCTGTCATGGAGCAACTTCACGGCAATCGTTTGCCCATCTTCATGCACTCCCTATTTGAAATATCGTACTCATGAAGTTGAGCAGCACGGCAATGAAAATATTATGCTCATGAACTGTACCTTGTAAACTTCTCCATATGTGCCTTTGCCAAGTTTGCGCTCCTTGGAGAAACCATCTGTAATTTTGTTTAACAGATCATAGGAGAAACGCCTTGGCGTGACACTTGCATGGTCCATGTTCCTGATAGAAATAAGAACATGAAGTTAGCGAACGAGAGAAATTAATTACATCTCTACATCTTATTATCTAGGAATGTTATTTCCATGAGCGATTTAACTATGAGATGTGCTCCTCTATTTAAGAAGAAAAAGGTGCTCCTCCAACAACAGAGCAACGGAGCTTGCAAGTGCAAATCAGATCCAAAATAATACTGTACGAAGAGGAATAACCTGGACAAGAAGGATGACGCCGTTGACGAAGCAGCAGTAGTTGATGAGGAGCTTTTTTGGAAGGAGAATGGGCAATGGGGCTAGTTCTGAGAAGGCGGGTTGACCATCCCAATCGATATCAAGGTCAGCTTATCTGATTTGATCGGCTGTTTGTTTGGGAAGTCATTTTCAGTTTTTCTAGAATCTTTTGTTTATTTTAATTGTTTGTGGACTGTTCCTCCCTTCGGACTTTCTGTGCTTTGTTTTTTTTTTATTTTTTTATTTTTTTGTGCTTTGTTTTGTTAACCACTTGCCTAGACACTTGCATTATAGGAGTACTACTTAACAGAACTAGGAAACATGTTTGGCTCCTCCACGAACCCAAAGGACGCATTCCGATTTTATGAGTTCCATTATTCGGAAGTCATGGGATGACAACTTAGCTCTATTGCAGGAGTTCCAAGCATCAGCACATCTACATGCCCACGTATGGTCTGGCATATCATTCTGCACGGCATATCATCAGCACACAGTCTTGATAAGTACCCACTGTCTACTGCATGGTGCATTGTGGATTCTGGAGTGAATTGCAGAGGAACATGTCTTCAAGTGACGGTGTAAAAAAGAACTACTCCATTGCATTTTTAACACGTACCCCCCTCTATTCCAAATTAACTGAAGTCCAAGTTTATAGCAAAATGTATCAACATCTATAACACCGCATTAGTTTCATTAGCTTCTTCAAAAAAAAAATCCATACTAAAAATATAAGATGTAAATAAGCGTAATAGCATAATTGTTTGTAGGCTTTGTAAAACTGATAAATATAGTAGTAGTACTTAAATTATTTTGGACATGCCCACCTCCCAGTGCCAGCTCCGACATGGTTTTGTATGACAAAAAAGAAAGCAACCCAGAGAAGCAGATGCATGTACAGTTCTACATACTTGCTTATATAAGATGTTGGCAGACGATAATCGATGGATACAAAAACAAACCGTAACTGCTGCTCTAGAGATATGATTGCATCTCGCAAGATAATCTAACTTACAGAATACAATATACATGAGTGAGGTAAAAAAAAAGGGTACATATACGGGGTTTTTAAACCCCTTTTCCCATGTTTCCCCTATCTACCAGGAAAACAAAACAACGAACCTCCAACTCATCCCAAATTTTCTGGTGAAATTTTCTGTCTTCGCGCATCACGGAGTACGGATTAGAAAGTGTCGGTAATATGTTTGGTGCACTCCATGGATCTATGAGCCAATGTCCTCAGTAAACCTTCAGACCTTTTATCTAGAGATCTTTAGGCCTTCTGGATAACTCTGAGCTTTGCACTTCTACACCTCTGGTTTAGTTTCTCTTCATCTTGCGAAGGGGTTATAGGTCTTTTTGTCAGCACGGTGCCATTAGTACCTTGTACTCTCTGCTTGAACCATGGTTCGTCTTCGTCGTCAATGTCAGCGGACGCTAAGTCTTCATCGTCAATGTCTACTTCGTCTCCATGAATAAGCTCCAGAAATGTCTGCTTCACAATTCGGTCCTCTAAACTGTGGAACGAGATCACAGCAAGACGGCCATCTGTTGCTAGGCAGTCAAAACAAGAATGAAGTGTGTCTTCTAAAATTCGGAGTTCATCATTAACGGCAATTCTAAGAGCCTGAAACACTCTTGTTGCAGTCTTAATCCAGCCTTGCCGTCCTGTAGTTCATAAACTTGTTGTGAGATTCTTATTCAATATCTCCACCTTACAAAACAAAACGATTTTCTTTTCTCTGCAAAATTTATTGTAGATGGTGCATAGAAAACCTTGAGAAATTATACTACAAGTAAAAGGCAGTAATTTGCCTACATCAAATGGTACGGAAACCAATCATTGCTCTTTTAGGCAATACACAAAAAAATAAAAAAGGAAACGATGCATGGTATATCACAATCATAGCTTTGTACATACCTCCTGACATGGTACACGTTCTCTGGATAAGTTTGACAAGCTCCGCAGTAGAGTGTAAACCACCTGTTTTCCGCTCTTTAACAATTCGCCTCTGAAGGGACTGCCAATTGCTTTCCTCCCCATAATCACGGAGGATACGCCCAACTTCAAGCTCAGGCCAAGAATTTAAGATGTCTTCTGCTGTTAAAGTTGCCTGTGTAATTTTTGTCATCGATTAGAAGCAGTACACACTTTCGATAGAAAACAATATCAAGGTTACGTGCACCATTTGGACATTACGAAATGATCAGTATTGACTCAAACGTGAAGTAAGACAACTTTTTTCCTTCTGAATATTTTTGGAAATGGCAAGTTCAATAGCACAAATCAACTACTATGAATGAGAACTTTAAATATGGACCATTAATTTAATTCTGAACTTCAAATAGTGTGGCATCTAGTGAAACATAATGTGCTGGATTAATAAACATTACAGAGAGAAATATTGACTGAATATTAACTGTCATGACAAACTTCTATGGATCTCGTGCATACAAATACGATCACAATGAAACACAACAGAAATTAAGCAAGGCGCGACTATGTTTTATAAAATCCTAGGTAGACTGTGATTGGCATTCACTCGTGGTATTGCAAGTAAAAAGATACTTAAGCAAGACAAAGAAATTTTGGATGCAAGTTGTTTTAATTTTTAGTCATGCAAGTTTGCAGCACTGACGTTTGTAGTAACTAACAAGACCACAGATGGTGCATTTTAACCAGAAATAACCAGTAAGGTTTCTAGTAGAAGCAAATCAACACTGACCTTAGGGTCCATGCGCATGTCAAGTGGACCATCATTTAGCACACTAAACCCCCTATCTGACCTGTTAACCTGTATACAGTAGAACAGCAAATTCATATCAGTGGATGTTTAACCTATCATCAGTGTCATCATGCTTTATTGAGCTCTTGACCTGCATGGATGACATGCCAAGGTCGATAAGGATGCCATCAACTCCGGAAGAGCCATCCGCCAGGCTCTCGTCGACGCCACCAAGAACATGCTTTATGTACTTGAAGTTCTTGAAGTGGGTGTAGGCGCGCAGTGTCCCTTGCAAGGTGTCTCTTCCTCCTCCTTCATCGGTTGCCCTACTGGCAAGGAAAGCCTCGATGTGGCGCTGGCCAATCTCCAGAGCAGAGGGGTCGACGTCCATGCCGACGTGCAGCTCCATCTCCGGATGCGCCTCCATCATCTGTTACACAGGCGCAGGAGGCATTTCATCGAACAGCTTGTAGGCACGGATGAGCACGTAGCATTCGAAGTCACAACAACTAGAGGCATTCAATTCGACCGAACACGAACAGCTTGTGGGCACGAAAAGTTAAGGAAAATGGGAGAAGAATGGGATTACGGACGGCGAGGGAGTGGCCGGCGGCGCCGAGGGTGCAGTCGACGAAGGAGCGGAGCGGGAGCGGGCGGCGGAAAGCGGCGAGGACCTCACCGAGCAGGACGGGGACGTGGTGGGAGTGGGAGTGGCGGCGGTAAAGGTCGGCGTCGAAGGCGCCCTCCGAGCGGGTGCGCCGCTTGAGGTGCTCCTCCAGCTCCCGCCGCTGCGGACGCCACATGCTGGTGTCCTTGGCCTTGGTCTTCGCCTTGGTCTTTCCGGTGGACTTGCACGAGACCACGTCGTGCTTGCGGCGGTGTGGAGCGGCCACAACGCCGGCGAGCGGCTGCGCGGCGGATGGCCGGAGGTGGAAGGGGACGAGGCGCCGCGCTGCCATCGCCATGGTAGTCACGAGGCGCGCTCGAGGGCGCGAGGAACGGATAAATAGCGAGCGCCGCAGGGTGGGCTTCCATCGTCCGATCAGGGACGGACGGTTCTGATCGGTTCGATGCCTGGTCATTTATTTGGATTTAAAGGAGCTACAAGGCTTGTTTGGAACAGAGAAATTTCAGACAAATCAAAACGAGAAATTTCGCATTCAAATTTTTTAGTGTGATGATCAGACTGGAGAAATTCAAGATCATGCATTCACCGGCAAGAAAAGGAAGGACACAGATGCATGATTTACTTTCCTTTATACTTTCAAATAAAGATTGGTCCTACAAAATGGGAGGAGGGAAGGCAGAAATAAACAGATTCATGCCCAGTGTGCACATCCCCCTCTTCCTTTTACTTCCTATACTATACCCCCTCCCGAAGGCAGTAACAAGAAACCGAAAAGGAGGGGAGGAAACAAAACAGCTACACCATTGTTTTTTAACAATAGAGGGTCCAGAAACCTATTATACATGGACGTTACAAGGCAAAGCAGCCAAACAGAGATTAGTCCGACGAGTACAGGTTAAACGAAAGAATCACCACACCCAAAGGGGGCCCGGGCCGGTTCCTATCGACGATATCAGCAGCACAGTCAGCACGGGCGCAAGCAGTTACCACCACCTACTGTGGTGTGTGCGGCCCTTCACCCTTCCCTTTGGAAAGAGGCAGGCTTCCGAGCCAATATGTTAATCATCGGCGATGAATGCCCAGCATCTTCTTCCATCTCCAGGATAATCGGTTGAAAGAATCCATCTGAACAGCTTCTTCCCTAGATCCTCCAGTTCAACCATCCAAGCTCTCCTTGGTGTGGGGCATGAGAGGACCGAAAACCTGGATAACTTTCCTATCTTCTGTCCACAACAGTATACCTGTACAGACGCAACTAATCATGTCGAAGCAACTTCCGCTGCTCTTTGTCTCATCATCTCATTAACAGCAGCTCTCCTTCGGGAGTCAGACTGCTGTTGCAACCGTCTAAGATGCTCTTTGAG
The DNA here is from genome assembly GCA_947311845.1 of Poa pratensis. Lineage (NCBI taxonomy): Eukaryota > Viridiplantae > Streptophyta > Magnoliopsida > Poales > Poaceae > Poa > Poa pratensis. Next base: position 18,334,792 of record CAMZMU010000034.1, on the reverse strand, counting down.
ATCCCTGTGTGGTTTTTAGAAATGGTAGTCAGTTGTTACTCGACAGATTGAAACACTATGCATAATAAGCACAAAAAAGGTGGAGGACAAAAGATAGACGAGCCAACACACCTGCACCTCGGCACACTGCATCCTGAATCTCTGCAAGCTCGGGCATGGAGCTGAAGCATGTACCACATTTTCTTGCACAGGGCACACCCGCCTGAAGCACGCGTTTTGCACTGCATTCCGTGCCGAAATAGTCCCTTGACTTTACGGCAATTAGGGTACTGGCAGCTACCAGAGCGGCATGTCGAGGCATGTACCAGAAGATCGAGCATTTTCCTTAGCTGCAGAACCATGATAAAAATATATCAGAAGGTGATGCTTAACAAAAGAATTATAAATAGTGGAACGCATAACTGTTGAGTGAGTCTCTCCACAGACAGAGAACACTGCAAATTTTGAAGCAGTCTTTACACAATAACTTTACTTCACAAACTGCAGCCCCAGAAATAAAAGATGCATATGTTGATTGTTTCCGCAATATTGTGCATCATATGATCATAAACATAGTGTTTTTGTTGTGATTTTGTGAACGTTTCAGAATGCTGAATGAATGTTTATGCCTTCAAATTTGTGAAGCTCCAGCTTATGTCAATTGCAATGATGACTGGATGTGTGCCTACTATATACGGACAGAAATCGCAACTAGGGATGCAGATCATGGTTACATTTCCCAATTATGGATGAAAATGGACCTACAAAGCAATGCAAAAATAGGCCAATGCTGATCAATTCAGATATATCCTGATAATTTAATGCAGCCTTCAAGTACATGTCTCAATAAGTGAAACTGACTGTGTACTACCTCATCTAATATACTATTATTTTCCAAAGATTTAAAAATATTTAAGTTTAGACAGCTGTCGGATTTCTCACTATTAAGTGCCTCTTTTTTGCACCTCCTTATTGTATCAAATAAGAGAAACTCACAAGTTCAACAATGGCAGGTCAGGAGCAATTACTAGTCTGAACTCTGAACCATCTAAAAGAGCGTACCTGCGAAACACGCATTTGCCGGGCTTCCTTGTTCTGGGCATCACGGTCAGCAACAGATGGATGGTTTGTCAACTTGTGAGGATGATTAACTAGTCCTTTTTGGTAACAACCATTGCACACATCAAAATCTGGGCAAACTTCGCACCGCCAGCCTTGACCAGTTTCAATATCATGAGCACAGACATTGCATGTAGTGACAAACGCTGGTGCAGTAGGATTATGCAGGTGGTACAACACCATCATTGATGAATGCTTAGCACGGCGAAGGGTGTCATATTGGTAATGGTTCCCTTGACATAGACTCAGAAATGCCTGTCTGGTGTCAAAAAACTCACTTTCTAGGATATCATCTCTGTCCTTCGTATCGTCAGGTATCCCAACAATGTCAGCCTAAATAACAAACATCAAGTTATATGTTAGTGATTTCCTCTCTTTTTTTAAAGAAAAGAGAAGTTTGGGTAATTTACCGGATGGAGCTTATGTGTGTCTCTACTATTACTCGGATGCCTTTCCCTATCTTCAAGCTGTTGTTCTATACTGTAACACCTGCAACAAGAAAATACTAATTTCACAAATAGAACTTTAAAACACCTGAAGTTTTTTCTATCCGTATACTTATAAACAACTCAGTTCCAAAAGATGTCTACAACTTGCCACAAACATATCTCTAATGTATGACCTTTTTCAAGCACATCTAGTTAAATTTAATCCAAGGTTATAAAAAGCGCGCTTAAGCGTGCGCGCTGAGCGGAGCAAAACGCCTAGCGCTCAACTGCGCTTAAACGTGCGCTTAATTGCGCTTAGCGCTTTAATCCTTCAAAAAAGAGAAAAGCGGAGGCAAAACGCTCAATTAGCGCCTAGCGCTTAATTGAACCTTGATTTAATCACAATCTCGTGAGTACAGCTGGGCTATTAAGGCATCACCTAGTGTTGTGCCATGGTTGGGGTGGGCATCAGGCCCACTTGCCTTTCCAGAGGAGAATTACGTGGTCATATAGGGTTTCCAAGAGTCGCCGCAGTTCAATGCTAGTCACATGGGGTCTGCGGAGATTTGCACCTTCAAAGCGCTGGATGCAAGACTTGCGCGAATGGCCACTACTCAGCCTTTGCCCATAGGCTGTCAGCCTCACCACCACCTAAGCCGCATGCTTGAGGAGATGGCATCGCTCCATAAGAGGCTCGATAGTATCAAGGACGGTGGGGGGGATATGGCCACTGGGGATTGGCGAGGAGAAGTCAATGGCCACGGCAATGTTTTTGTGGGTGTCAAGAGGAATAGAATTGCACACCTGCCAAGCTTTTCCATTTCCTAATTTATTGGGAGGTTTCTCGATGATATGGACACGATTTGTTGCAACAAAACGACCAAGGATCTTCTGTGGCTTCAACAAAGAGATGTGCAAGGATAAGGTAGTCTGTGTGCTTGACTAAGCTATTTAAGCTGCTGCTATATAAAATATAATGTTGTCACACAAGTTCCTAGCACCTGGTTCATATGAGACACATACTACAGGTGTTTCCAATTGGAGTGTGATCACATGTAGATCAAGCACACGGGGCTCGATAGCACTGGTGTCATATGGTTCAAGAAATTGACTTACTTGTCACAGATGTAAAAACTTCTGCATTGATGACACACCCAACGTTTTCCAGACGACATAAGGATACAGCAGTGGCTACAAGAATACTGCAAATGGACCATAATGAAATCTTCTTTCATTGGATAAATGGTTTCCCCAAGCTGTATACATCAAAAACCAAATTCAAGTAAAGACATCATCCAACTGAAACAAATGATTATATTTTTACAAAGACGACAGAGGAGATTTTGAGATAGTGTTACAATTACCAGAACAGCAAATACAACAGTCACTGAATAGGCTTACCTTTTGCATCAGCATAGCATCCTTCGATGCATTCCCACTGAGATCAGTGTGGCCAGCAGCTTTAAGGGCTCTTTTTGTGATAATCTTCTTTGTCTTACTCTTCTTCTGAAGCTTTCGGTCATCTTCTTCTTGACGAAGTTGATTGATCATATCTTCAGCTGCTCCTGGCCAATAATCTCCATCGAAGTAAGGCAAACGGGAAGCGGTAACTTTAGCCTTGCATTCTCCCATAGTAATGAAGAAATGGTCATAGAGATTTGTAAGCTCAACAACAATCTCCTCCTTAGTAGCTTTTCGAAGCATAGCTAGGTACCTGAGTGCAAAGACATTAGAAATCATGCAACCAGGGGCAAAATTTAAGGAGAGTAACACATGTGTCAATCTAAGGTCTTACCACTCCCGTAATTTGTCAGATTTTGGAGTCTTCTGAATCTCAGGATGGCAATATAAAATGTAATCTTCGCCTTTCAAAGGTGGGCAGGCCCATATGTAACAGCTTGTGAATCCACGCTGCTTGCAATATTCAAGATACCCTATCTGCGTGCATAGAGAACTGGTGTAAGGTCGGGAAAAAGCTAGCTCAAAAGGGAGGAAGGCATCAATATTTAATAGTTTCATACAGGAATGCTAACAAGCCTGGCAACAGAAAATATTCACAATTGTGATTAAAATTCAGCATATGCAGCAACGTACCAGAATTTCATGGTAGACGAATGTACGTAAGGCCTCTCCGGAGGCTGCTTTAATCTCAGGTCTGAAGTATTTCACAGAATCCAGGTATGACAAATAAACACGACGTTGGTTTGGATAAGCACATTCAGCACCAAATTCTTGGACATACATTCCAAATAAGCACACTTCTACACCTTCTATTTTCTGGAACAAAAGAACAGCCTGCCAAACATTCATAGGAACAGAATCATGGATATTAAAGTCCGTTGTCACCAAAATTTTACTTAAGCTACAAATTCTTACCTTGGACTTGTATGGAAACTCTGTGGGGTAATTCTCTTCTTGAAAAATTTCCAAAAAACGTGGTTTAACTTCAACCTTCTTATCCACTGATGAAACAACTCTGACCACGAGGCCTTCTGCCGCAGCAACCTAATAATACGGAACAATTAGACTTTATTAGGGCTGGAGGGAATCAAAATCGTGCAAGATGATGACAAAATGAACGGTGTCTCATGAACACCAAATTACAGCAAGTCCACGTCTCTCTTATAACACATAATCAGAATTCAACAAGACATAACATATAACAATAAGATATATGAATATACTTATGTACGTGAAGCTCACATATGCTACTGCCAAAAAAATCAATAGTAGTTATTTTTCATGTCATCCCACATTGTTGTAGGTCATTTTTGCTGTTGTACTTTTTCATTGGGACGTGAGCAATCAGCTGAAACAAGTTTAAACAATGCAAACTTCAAAGGGAATACATTTTGGTATATTTTAATATAAGCCTTTAATCTAAAGTTGAAGCACCACCTTCCTACCAATATATGGGTAATTCATACAACATATCACCATTCAACTAATTAATTTTCCAACATGGTACACCTGATTACACACCATGTGGGAGTATACGGTTAGACAAACTGCTAGTTCATCCTAATTGATATATTTCATTTGAACTAAATTTATAATGAAACAAGTTTCAGTGGAGTCTGGAAGAAAAATCAAACAGGATGCGCAATTGGTCTGTTTTGTGTCCTTTCAAAATCCAGCATTCAACACCACAGGCAGGATATCATAATAGTAGGTGCACATACTTACAGGGTGTGTAGGAACTTATAAAACACTTCAGCATATTTTGTCACAAAAGGTAATACATAATGCCAACGTGTATTAGGGTCCCACTTATTGTAGAGAAACATAAACAAAGTACACATGCACTTCCACCAAGACTTAGTTTCACTAACCTCGTCAAAACTACGTCCTGACTGAGATGCCCGAGCCTGTCTCTCCAGCTTAAGCCGTTAAAAAGCCGCTCTTCTATATGATCACTAAGCACAGTTCTTGGCAGATCACTTGCCCCAAGAACGGCACTCTGTGGTAAAGGCATGCGGAACCCACGTTCCACCTCTTTGATGTAGCAATACGGGCAAGTATACTCTGCTTGTCCTCCGTCATTTCTTCTGCCATTAAACAAAGCACATATCTGATGCTGCCAGCATTCACATATGTCGCACTGAACCCACTGTTGGATGCATTTTTCACAAAGATTTAGTACACAACAAATATAACTAAAACTACAGTTATAGAACAACAGAACAGAAATGACAACTAACCCATTCTTCGGTTTCTTCATCATTTCTTTTTTTCTCAAATCGGGCCTTCGGAAAATTTGTTCCTTCAACTTCAATGCTGTCACCACGGGACTCATTGTAACATGGAATACAGAAAAAGTGCCGGGTATCACCAGTACCAACAGTGTAGTATGGTGCATTTCTCTTTATCCGGGCACCACAAGGGGAACAATATATCGGCGGGGGCTCAAAAGTAAGTTTTTCCACTTTGCAGAGCTGGCATGAATTTTCATTTTCGGAAGACATTATCAATTGATTCTTTTCAGCTTTAGCCTTGCTCTGTCAAAGGGCAAAACATGTCAAGGATTCCTTCTAAAAACACACATTAGGTTACAGTACAAAGTTTCATCATGACAATTGTATAATAGGATATTAGCAAAAATAGATAGCATTTATCATAAAGTTAAGTGGAAGCTTTCTGGTGCAACTAACTAAAGTTTGGTAAAGTGTCAGCCTGGTAAATTTTTGTGTAAGCTTACACAGTAATTAGATTTTATATGATAAAGTGAGGAAGGGAAATTATTTTTTGTCCGCTGGAAAAAGAAACAAGTACACTCATGGATAAAACATGTGTCTAAACAAGGACAATAAAAAGCACAAACATAACTGATATGGTGATTTTGGGGAAAAAACAAGGAAAAGGAGGTTATTTCCAAGATACATACCTGGCCAACCCACAGCCTTAGACTGTCTATATGTGCACCAATTTGTTCTGGAGTGAACAACTCAGTCAATGAAACACCTTTTATCTTTGGTTTTCCTGATTTCGCTGTGACATCTGTTGAATCATTTGTTTCATTCTTAACCTCAGGGACATTTTGACTTGTTTCTTTGTCAATTGACAAGATTTCTTGCTTGACATGAGACTTTATCTCATTTGAAACACCAGGAATCACATTATGCCTTGCTGTAGGCACATTTCCGTCAGTACCATAACCGATCTTTACTGGCTTCTGCAGAGGTCGCATGTCAGCCTTTACATCCGCCTCTCGTTTCAGGTATGCTGTCTTTTTAGTTTGCTCCAGCACCTCAGGATGCACTTCCTGTGGTACAAACCCTGGGTTCACATTAGGATTGGAAGCTCTAAGTATTTCATGCTCTGGGACATTGGGTGATGCAGGCCGCATCTTCAAACGTTTTGGAACAGATGGCTGACCATCGAAGGATTCAACAAACACTGGGTCAATGTCCATTATATCACCTTCCATGCCATTCATGATTCTTTGAGTCATATTCTGTTGAGCAACTTTAGGCTCAGGGACTTTTTGCTTACTTGCCTGTTCAGTTGAGAGGCGCAAAAATTTCTTTACATTACTACATACAGGACACTGCTCATCAACACATGTCTTATAATGCTGAATTAGGATTCTTGACTTACTGCACTTCTTCTGCGGACAATCTTTTCTTTGGCAGTTATCCAAATGCTTCACAAAATCCTGCAGGTGAACACAGCGAGGAAATTTACAACTTCCAAGAGGCGAAGAACATCCTTTCGCATGAAACAGTAACAGTAGCCACTTCAACTGACGAAGATAATTGATATTTCCAGCGGACTGTTCAAATCCACTAGTGGGGAGTTTTGGCAACGAAGGGTCAACTGAGGCCACAGTGCAACCAGAAACCGCCAGTCAGACGAAAATGGCTGCTGTGCTCCGTCCTGAGCCATTGTTCTCTGACAGAAGTCATCCTGTATTTGCTTTTCAAGAGATGAATTCCTAGTGATAGAAGTCTTTTCCATTGTTTGAGGCCGCCACTGGGGCTGCTGCATTTGATCGGCTGTGATCCTTTCAAGACATAGCTGACATCATTCGAGCTGACATCAGCTGCTGATTAGAGGGCAACAATGGCTGAGAATCATGAGAACCAGAAGCACTGAAGTTCTGGGATCCAGAAAGATGTCCGAACAGCTGCGCTCCTTTGACATTATCATGAGCGTTTCTTTGCTGGTATTGACCCTGGAAATTTTGAAGTGCGGCAGGTTCAGTAGCTTGTGAAGATGTCAACTCAGTGTGGCAGAGCTCCCTGTTCTGACATTTGCATAGAATGGCTGGAATTCAGTTGAGACTGTTTAAAGGAATTGCTCCTAAGAATAGCCTGCTGATGCTGTGAATTTGGCAGTTGTTGATTGAGATGATATTGGTTTTGCCCAAACTGGGAATTTGGTTGCACCTGATGTTGCTGCATCGAGAGCTGCTGGCGGAGCAGTTGCTCCTGAGTCAACTGGCATGACTGAAAATTAAGTTTTTCTGACGGATCCAAAACCTCAGTTTTTACCTGGGGCTGTGCTTGAATGGGTTGCATGTTGAGCTGGTTGCTAAGCAACATGGAGTTCATTCTTGATCTAGACTGAAAGTTTGCAGCACCCATGCTCTGTTTATTTGCTGTTGATAAAGCAGAAGAACCAGTACCATAGAAACTTCCAGAACCACCCATGTCAACAGATGCTGCACAACCAAAAAAAAAACAATTTACTTTGTCACAATGACCTGGGTAATAATACGAATTTTGCATTAATCGCTATGCATGAATGTGCATGTGCTTCTGTTGATACGCAAGCCCAATTCACTGGTACCAAGGTGGAAGCATTATCACTTCTAACCTATATGTGTTATAGGACTCTAGCAAGTCATTAATTATGAAGCCAGTGACTCTACAAGGAAATAAAGTGAGCAGTTGTGTGATATTTTTTATCTGCTCGTGAACAGTAAATGCTCTAACAAAGTTAGTTTGTACAATGTATCACTTAGATAATTAGAAATTGAACATACTGCTAAGGAGTAAGGAATAATCAAGCCATCACTATCTTTTGATTTGCATTTCGCAAACATGACATCAAGTTTATGGCACAAGTCGCGATGATAAGGCAATGAAAGATAGGAAGCATTAGCGAGCGTACTTGGCATTCTCTGTGTAGGAAGCTGATTGAACTGCTGCTGCAAAGGCCTGGGCGAACTGCCAAAAGAGGGCATGTTCATGTATGATTCTTGTGCTGCATTTCTGTTTGTAATTTGCGTGTTTGAACCATGCAACCCCATTCCACCATTCATGTGTCCATCTGATAAACCAAATGCAGAAGAATTCTCCAGCATGCTTGAATCTATTGCAGAATTACTGTGCCCCCCAATATGCTGGATTTGATGGCTACTCTGGTTGCTTGGAAATTGCTTCTGCTGCTGCATATGTGGTGTCATAGCTGACTCACCATTGAAATATCCAGTCCCGTTTGAATAGTCAGTATTTGCAGGTACGTTTTGTTGATTACTGAATCCAGGAGTTGGGATCATATGGGTTCCAGGAGTTGGGATCATATGGGTTACTTGTCGCTGAATACCCATCTGGCCCATCGTAGATGAGGCATTATTTGTGGTAGAATTTAGTGGGGCACTGGTAGTTAGATGCTGGTAGCCGTTAGACATCGAACCTGTAAGGAGCAATTAAGAATAAGTAGAGCCACGTAAAACGGACGGGCAAAAAAATGAAAACAAAACAGTGGGCCAGCACAGCACCACCTATGCCTTCAGTTTCTCACAAATAATTTTCCAGTTACAAACAACAGAAACCTCGAAATGCATGCTCCAACTAGATTATGGATATAGAAGTTATTTACTGGATTCGCTTTTTTTAACTTACAAGCTATTAAGCTAGACTCTCAAAAGATATTGGTGTTCTTCTACCACACAGATTATATTTTTCCAAATATAGTGCTGGCACGAGATGCCTAGCTGGAACCCTAAAGCAGGCTACAAAAGAAGTTTCAAGTTACGGTACACAGCCCTAAGAATATGAGCACAAGCTGAGTAAAACTATCTGCACCTGGCATCGAGTTACCCATGTTGGTATTCTGAGGAACCATGCCCGCACCAGATGACGAAAGACCCATGTTGTCTGTTCCATAAGACATTCTAGAGTTTCCACCTGCACCTTGTGTGATACCAGGTGTTGGAATCATTGTGCCATAACCGGAGGAAGATGCCATCTGTCTTGACATCTGTTGGTTGTGTTGATTTAGTTGGTTCTGAGCACTCAAGGTCTTAATAGCAAACTGCAACTGTGGCTCCACTGGTGCCTTCATCATAGCGTAGTACTCACTCTGCCAAAAAAAAAAGAAAATGTAGAGCAGACAAAACGACGAAACAGGAAGGGTTCACTTTTGCTCGGCTAAGGGTTTGATTGCTCCAAACAAGAACTAGAAAAGAAAAGGGCAAGAGAGAAGAATACCTTGCTCGGGAATTTCCTAAACAAGATTTCCTCTAGCCGCCTTGCGAGTTCCGGCAGCCTCTTCCTCCAGTCAACTGATGTCTGTTTCCTTCCTATGTACTCAAATCTGCCAATTTATGAGCAAGTATCAGACTACAAATTATTCCCTTACTACATATCCATCAGTCGTGGCAGCAAAGCTACAATTTTAGTTGGGAAGGGTGATTCAACTGCAACACCGATTTTCGAAATTTATGTGGGAAGCTCTTGTGCAATCATTAACTTTGGTATTTTCCCTATGTTTGGTCACCTCTGTAATTTTGGGGATGAACTAGTACAAAGTTGATATATGGATAGGGCTCATTAACTCAGTACAATTACAGCCTAACTAGTGCCTACCAAATACAAACAGCCAAGTCACCAAAAGAAGTTTGAGAGCATGGAACAAGGCTTACATCCTCTCGCGCATAGTGTTGCGCATCTGCACAAACTGGGTATCCATCCCGTTGCCGAGGCCGACTCCAGCATTATCCTGCATCTGCATCTGCATCTGCTGCTGCAGGGGCATCCCGTCGGCGCCGACGACGCCGTTGCCGGCACCGCCACCGACCTGGTTCATCTGCTGCGCCGCCTGCCCGGACATCTGCCCGGACAGGTGCGCCTGCCCCACATTCATCCTCGCCGGCTCAGAACAGCGCTGCCAGCATCACCCCAGTGCAGAGCAGCAGGGAGCAAGCTGAAAGAAGCAGTGTCCCACCAATCGAACAAAACAACGGTGGAACCTGGGAAAGGAGCAAACTTTCTGCACGCCTGCGGCTCTGCTACATGGGAGGACCTAGCCCTGTCTGAATCGGACACGAAACCCAGCTCAATTCAGCTTCAGAAGAAGCAGTGTACCAGACGGCAGCAAGAGGGAAACAGAGCAGCAGGAGCGAGGCGAGGGTGGGGGGAGCAGAGCAGCGCTCAGGGCCCTCGCGGGGCGACCGGGGACCGAGCCGGGGGCGAATTGGAGCAGCCCCGGCCGAAACCCTAGAAACCCGGGGCCGGGCTACACGCGGCGTCGGGCGACCCAGTTTCTCGGAAAAAACGGCGATTGGGCCCGGGAATCGGAGACGGAGGCGGAATCCGTACGACGGCGCGCGGCGGTGGCCGGAGGGGCGGGGGGATTGGGGATTTGGGGACGGGATTATCGACGCGGTGGAGGGAGGAAGGGGGAGAGAATGGGGGACGTCGACCAATCGCGGGCGGATCTGCGGACTCGTGGGGAGAGGGGCGATTCGGGTCGCTGCGGGGTGGGCCCGGGGAGCGGCGGCGCTGGCTCTGGGGGAAGCGAAGTGTGGGTGGCAAAAACGGCAAGGCGCACCGGTAATATCATGCCTCCTGCTGCTCAGGCTCAGCGCGAGAGGGGAACGGGGCCCAGTCAGCAACAGCAGCAGTGGCAGTTCGAGTGATGGTGTTTTTTTGGCACACGTGCGCCGAAAGCTGCCGGGTGAGTGAGCGAGCGGCCACACTCGGTCACTCACTCTTGCAGTGGACATAGAGGAAAAGATGGCGATTTTCCCAGGAGCTGGTGTTCGGGAAGGGATGGATGGGTGGCCCATGTGGATTGAATCACTCAAACAGCCATTGGTGAGAGCACGGACATATGGCTCTCTTTATTTTAAAAAAATACAAATCGTATTTAAAAGTATGATAAAACTAATTTGGTTATACACATATGTGATGACGTGCTAAATCTAGTTGAAAAGTATGTTGTATTTTTGGGATACACAAAAGATGTGGCTCTAAGAGCATCTCCACCGGAACCACCCAAACCGCATTGGGAGCTGGACAGCTACCAATTGGCCGGTCCGACCTAAATTATGTCTCGCACACTAGATAGGGTCTCCAAACTTGGGTACCTGCTCGTGGGTGCCAGGCAGTGGTCGGACAAGCCCTCTAACAGACGGGGCCACCTTGTAATTGACACAGGCCGAGCACCAAATTCTTCCCCTCCTTTACATTGTCGCGCCGGTCACCAAAACCCTCGCAAAATTTCTCCATGTCCATACGAGACGCTTGCAACAAGTATCATGACTGTGTTCACCAAATAATGACAAGAAATGAGAGGCAAGACCTCTGTTTTAAATAGTCGGCCCCGGCCCTGAAAATGGGGCTATGGCCGGGCTAAATGAGGTTATAGCCGTAAATTGTACGTGAATTCATTTAGCGCTAAGGTTCTCAAAAGGCTATAGCCGAGCTATAGCCGGCTATTTAAAACAGAGGGCAAGACTTTCGACACAAGGTAGATGCGTTGCTCTCATATCAACATCTGACCTTTTATCTAGTCTCATAATTTTAATTATTTAACATGTTTCCATTTGTGTAGATGACGGGTGCAGGAGCGATGTACAAGGAGTTGTACAAAAAGACCTTCACCATGTTTCATTGTTGGATGCGGATTCAATATTGTCCAAAGTGGAAAACACTTCGGCTCTCTATGCGCCGAGGAGGATGCAAGGCCGACATTCTAGATGAATCCCAGCTGCCGGGGCAAAGTGTTATCGTTCAGCCGGATGGCAACAAGAAAGCAAAGGTGGCGGGAACATATAGTGCCTCCCTCCAAGGCTCGGTCGACTCATATATGAAGGTGGTCACCTCATTCAAGACTCTCAAGGTGAAGATGCACGAAGAGAACCAAGGGAGAGGTGGGGCACCTACTTCGGCGTCCAAGACCAAGTCAAAGAGGCGCAACTCGATAGGGAGCTCAAGATCCTCTGCACGACACAACTACACATGAGCTCGCCTCGACAAGTTTTCTTTGCCGAGGAGGTGGAGCGCATCATGACGGAGAGGAGGGCAAGGGACGAGGATGTCAAGACCCAAGAATGATCTACATGTTCTTGATGTATTTCGGTGGCCGGCCGTGCTGATGGGCGAGACTTCGGTGGCCGAAAGGCCCGAAACATTGGTGGCCGAGACTCTGTTGGCCGAGCCATCGTTGCCGAACCTGATTTATCTGATTTATGTATGTTTTGGTAGCCGGAATTGATGTTAGCATAGAATTTTTTTTATGGCAATCAAAAATGAAAAAAGGGCCGGCCAATTTGGGGGTGCCGGTGTGTGAGGCAACCTGAAAATGGCCGGACAAGTGTCTGGCACCACCCAAATGGTGTCCATTTTGGCTGGTGCTGAACATAATTGAGGTGGTGCCGGTTGAGATGCTCTAAGTAGGCATTGAAATTTCCAGTGTGGGCCATTTGGTGGCAAAAATGGCTTGGTTGTTTTTAATTTATGAGAAAAGATTTCTGGTGCGAAAAGAAAACAACGGTGCTCGAGGGGTGATGTTATTCAATAGTGTGCTTCTCGCATTGTGTGTGTTAGGCCTATGCTAGCTTGGGCTTTGAATGTTGGTCGCATGATATGGAGAATCACATCTATTTTCCTATAGTCACTGGATTATGATTTTTGCCTCGTGTCATCATCATAGTTCATGGTGCTGTAGACATCTTGGCATTTCAATTCATCAAACCAAAATGGGGGTGGCCTGATTCGATTTCGAACCACAACTCCCTAGAAGTAAGAGTGACTGATGTCATGGCTACACAAAAGACAAAATGGTGATTTAAAGTTGGTGCTCTTTATTGCGGAGATAGAGAGCGTAGACTATTCACAGTGGGAGTAACATGAGTAGTAACATGAGTGTCACGTAGACAAAAAAAATTGATGTGTCAGATAATTAATGAGCAGAGAGATGATTGTGGTTATCGTTATTACTTTCAATTGCATTGGGAAGGTAGATGTACACTCTTTTGTGGAAAAATTTCTAATGCTAAACGTCCACTTATTTGAGGACGGAGGGAGGATATACTACCCTCCGTCCTAAAAGAAGTGTCTCAAGTTTGTATAAAAGTGAATGTATCTATACATGTTTCATGTCTAGATACATCCATTTTTTGATAAATGTAGGACAGTTATTTTTGGACGGAGGGAGTACATGTTACTATTCTAAGTTAGTCTCCATTGTGAGCAGCCTAACCCGAGCGAAGCATCGAAAACAATGTTGGAAATGGGTACTAAACACAATGAGATGTGCTTGAGTAGGAGGAAAGAAGTGAATGAAAGGAGGTGTTGGCCAATTGATGCCTTGCGTAAACTCGTGGAAGTAATGAGGGATTAAGATCGCCGCTATCAATAGGGTGGGCAAGGTGTAGGGTCGCGGGTAGGCTACACTAGCGCAAATCAAAATTTTCTACCGCATCAACCAAGGATCTGTTGCAGTTATAGATCACGGGATTACCACTAGACGCGCTGTGCCGTGCCGAAGTATAGTCAATAGAATATTCACCATCAACAAAGCAATTTCTATCACCACTCACCATATCATTACCTTGTGACAAATCACATGTTGGTGAAGTGGAAGAATTTGTGAACTCGTCACGGCCGGAGGTGTAAGGAGAACAATCATCCTCAATAATATTGGACACTTTATATTTATCTTGAAGCTTCGTCCAAATCTCATGAGCGTTCCGACAAGGCATGATTGAAGCAAGAACTACATCGCTCAAAACACATATAAGACCATTAGATACAAGAGTATCGAGATAAGAGTCTTCCTCATCCTCCTTTGGAGAAGAAAAACCCATATCTACAATTCTCTTAACATGTGGGTCTATATCCCGAAGAAGGTTAAGCACGCGAATTTTCCAAATATCATAATTTGTGCCATCGAATTTAAAAATGGGATTGTGCACTAATTCTCTAAACGACATCTTTACTCTCTAGGCGGTAAAGCCCAAAAAGAGAGCACAGGCTCTGATACCAATTGAAAGGACAAGTATGTCGCCTAGAGGGGGGGTGAATAGGCGATTAAAACTTTTCCGGTTTAGTCTTGATAATTGCGGAATAAAACTATGTGTTTAAATTAACAAGCCAACAACCTAAATAAACTAGGCTCACCTATGTGCACCACCAACTTATGCTAAGCAAGACAAGCAACAAGGTGATAGCAATATAGAATACTTCAAGCACGAAGGCTATCACAATGTAAAGTGTATAAGTAAAGAGCTCGGGTATAGAAATAACCGTGGCACGCGGAGACGAGGATGTATTCCCGAGTTCCTCCTTTTTAGGGGAGTACGTCTCGTTCGAGAGGTGTGAACCAACACAATGGTTCAACAACCACAAAGGTTTCACCTTCTTCTCCGATGAACCGCACCACAAAGGTTTGGTTCACCTTCCACTATCGGAATCCTTCGAGGCGGAAATCCGGAACCTTTCAACAACGATCCGGGGCACAACCCACAACGGGATTGGGGGCTCCCGAACAGCTACAAGTGACCACACAAGGGTCTCAACCACCACACGGGCGTCTAGAGTCCAAAGACCCAAGAGTAACAAGTTCACAAACTTTCAACTTTCACGAATCCTCGTGGAGAGTACAAACCGATGCAACGAAGCAATGGCAAGAGCACAAGGCTCAAATCCTTCACTCTCGAATCCCACCACAAGCAACTAATGCTTATGGGGGGAGAAAAGAGGAAGAACAACGAAGAACACAACAAATGGAACTCCAAGATCTAAATCCAAAGGGTTCCCCTCACTTAGAGGAGAGATGGATTGGTGGAAATGTGGATCTAGATCTTCTCCTTCAATCCTCCAAAGATCAACGAGTTTGGGTGGAGGGATTGGGAGATCTTGTAGTTTTGAGCTTGCAACAATGGAGGAGAGAGAGAAAAAACGAGCTGCCTCAAGGTAGAAGAAGGGGAGGGGTATTTATAGCCCCTCCCACGAAAATAGCCGTTGCAACAGCAACTTAGACCGGAAAATCCGGCCTCTGGGCAAAAATCCGGCCCAAAAATTCGGCCTGATCCAGTGGCTCGCGCTGCTGAGTCCTTAGCCGTTTTTCTGGGCAGACTGGGGGGGGGGGGGGGCGAATATTCCGGTCCAAGTTTGGGCCGGAATATCCGGTCTACTGAAAACTGACAGAAACAGCAAAACGGAAACTACAATATCTTTTTCATCCGGACTCCGATTTCGATGATCTTGGGCTCGTTGGAATCACAACGAAGAGCTTTTCAAGATTATGCAGAGAAACATAATAGTTCATCATGTGAGGAGGAATCCAAATGTAGAAAGGTAAAACCTCTCTATAAAAGATGAACCGGCAAAACCTCCAAAACCGAAAACGTAACAAGTTTTCCATACGAAATCCGTTTTCGGTGAACTAGACCTTGGTATGGAGATGAACACAAGCTCTAAATTCTCACATGGATAAAAGCCAAATAAGAACCAAGAAAGATGATATGCCAAGGATGCAAAGGTTTGAGCTCTCCACAAAGATGCGATCAAGTTACTCACTTGAGAGCCCCTCTTGATAGTACGCCGTCTATCCTATAACCCGGTCTCCCACTAACACCACGAGACAGGTAAAATAGAAACCCTATCAAGATCATACCTTTGCCTTGAGCATTCCACTTGAGCTAGATGATGACGATCTTGACTCCCTCAAGTTGGGACACCTTTCTTGATTGTGCTTGCTAGCACATGCTTGATGAAGACTTCTCCAAATGCTCCCCCATACTCCATTATGGGAGAGCCTCGCTAAGCTCCGTCTTCATGTATCCACTTGCGCTTCATATTCTTCACTTGATATAGATGATGGCTTGGAGATAAACATGAAGTTCACTCAATCTTCTTTTCCAAGCCATGCTTGCAATAAGCTCAACTCTTCACATGACCATTCTTTATATAAACCCTTGGATGGAACCTTGGTCATCATGAAATCTTCTAGAGTCCAACACATGAACTCCAATCTTTTCCTATGGACAAGATCTACAAGTGTATCTCAATGCAAACATTAGTCCATAAGGATTGTCATTAATTACCAAAACCACGCATGGGGCAACACATGCACTTTCAGTACACCTACTGGGCCAATAGTTGGTAGCGGCTTCTAGCAAAACGTGTCAACTCCCAAACGCACACAAAGATCTTATCGGACGAACCATCACAATATTTATGCCATTCCCTTTGCCTCACGATATTAGGTCAAGCCTCCAGCTGACCACTCTTTCTCGATCCTGTGATTCGGAATCTCATACTAGGTTAACCTTTTAACCTTATGTAGCACGGCCATGCATTTCTGGATCCGATCACTCGAGGGGCCCGGATGACTGACCATGCTCCGCAGCATGTTTCACGACAAATCCGTAAGCTACCTTTATAGCTACCCTTTCACGGTGTAGCGTTTGATAGCCCCAAAGTAGGTCGATTCACATCTCGGGTACATGCGACAATCTCAGGTCTAGGGACAAAGCATACACATCGTGTAGAGAGAGAACTATGAACATTGCTGCATCGTCTCAAGGTGGGTCAGTCCAACTCTATGTTCATAACATAAGTCCACATTATTGGTTTAACATCTCCATGTCTATGACTTATGAAACATAGTCATCAACCAATACATGTGCTAGTCTAATATTCAAGTGTGTCCTCACATGAACTCCGACTAGGGACATATTTAGAATAACCATACAAGTAATGAGTTTCACAAACAAGTCACGTACTTGTCAATCAATACAAAGACATTATTCAAGGCACACTATTATAAATCATGGATACATCGAAATATCATCATCTCTATGATTGCCTCTCGGGCATATTTCCTACACAAGGGTTGCGATGGCGTTGAGTCGTCGCTAGGGGAACATAAATTATTAGGGCAACTCTAGTCGGAAAACAGTTCTTGCTCCCGAGCTCCAGTGTTCCCGCCACTTAAAAAAATATATATATATTTAAAAGTTTCAAAAAAATCTGAAAAAAAATCATGCATGTTCTCAAGGATGCACACTAGATACGTGCAAAATCTCAATGCAAAAGACTTTATATTATAAATCTACACAAAAATGACAAAATTTGTGATTTCAAACTATGCATTGTTAACTTTACTCAGATATGTAAATTTGTCATTTTTGTGTAGGTCGAAATATAACGTATTTAGCTCTGTAATTTTACACGTCTATAGGATACATCATCAAAACACGCATGATTTTTTTCAGATTTTTTTAAGACATTTAAATATATTTTTTTAAGTGGCAGGAGCACTGGAGCTCGGATGCAAGAAATCTTCACTGAACTCTAGTGGACTCTCTGAAAGGGGAGCCTATAAAATAAATGTACACAACCATCTAACAATTTTTATGGGCTCACGAGGAGGTGTGCAAAGTCAGACACCCTTTCCACCCCTAAACTTATTTCGCTTACTTCTCATATCTTGGTTCATAGAAACTCCATCTGGGCGGTGTCCTTCCTAATGTGCATGTATTCAGGCCATAATAATCTGCTCAAACACCATATCCTTCCCAATGTGCATGTATCCAAGGGCATCATCTGCTCAATCACCATATGCAATCGCATGTATTGTCGCCAAGCCCTTTGGTAGAGAACTGAACCAAATTTCAATCTCCAGTTGCATACCCCTGCCTCTCAAAGTGTCCATAGTGTCCATGGTCTTGGCAGTACACTAGAAAAGATCAATGGCATCATGAAATGTTGCTGGGGGAGGAAATAATCGAGTTTGATGTGCGTGTAGGTTAGGGGTTATGTGTTGTGGTAGCACAAGAGCGGAGGGCAATCAATAACGATTCTGAATAAAAATGGTAAAGCACTATGACATTGGTCCGTCCAACTATAAGTTTCTTATTAATACCCTATATTCTAGAATTTTTAGTGTTTGTACGTAATCACATACTAGAAACCACTATCACAATATTAGTTAAAAAGTGTGCTTAAGAGATTTCTACGAAGATGGTGTTAACATATACACGAACATAAGCATACCATAATTGATGCAAATATCACAATCGAGGATTGAGCCCTTTGTCCTGATTATAGTCTCATGTTTAACGTACCAAAATTAAAGGTATCTTTAAGGGACAATGACTAAAAAAGGAAAAAAAAATTAATTTACCTTCTATTACAATATGGTTTGACTTGCACCAACATTGGAGTTTTCATTCTGATTTTTGGTAAGTACTTCCTAGAATCAAACTCTGAATTAATCTCAACATCTCCTTTCACTTTGACAGCTCTTTCAAAATGCTCTGATTTATTTGTAAAAGGCATATGCACAAGCCGAAGTGCAGAACAAGAGCTGCCATTTATTTGCACAAAGAACATGCAGCAAACACAACCAAATAATTTATTCCCACATGTTTGAATCTGCATTGGACAGGTTCTACCATGGATTTGCACAAAGAACATGCAATGAGCATTAGAGCAGACAAGAGTTGCCATTTAATTGAAAAAGAAAACATGCATCAAGCACAAGTGCAGACAGGAGCTGCCATTTATCTGTATGAAATTAGCAATGCAAATGCATTTTCATTCATAGACATTGGAACTATATAGAAAGAGTTTCTATCGCAGTCGGAATTATTACGAGGTTTTATACATAGAGGGAATAATTATCCGGAGATTGGATGTTCAGGATTATGTAAAATAGTTTTACATGATATTTGATTAATCCCGGGAGTTACCCATGTTGGTATTCTGAGGATCCATGCCTGCACCAGATGACGAAAGACCCATGTTGTCTGTTCCATAAGATATTCTAGAGTTTCCACTTGCACCTTGTGTGATACCAGGTGTTGGAATCATTGTGCCATAACCAGAAGAAGATGCCATCTGTCTTGACATCTGTTGGTTTTGTTGATTTTGTTGGTTCTGAGCACTCAAGGTCTTAATAGCAAACTGCAACTGTGGCTCCACTGGTGCCTTCATCATAGCGTAGTACTCATTCTGCCAAAAAAAAACAGAAAATGTAGAGCAGACAAAACGACGAAACAGGAAGGTTCACTTTTGCTCGGCTAAGGGTTTGATTGCTCAAAAGGAGAACTACAAAAGAAAAGGGCAAGAGAGAAGAATACCTTGCTCGGGAATTTCCAAAACAAGATTTCCTCTAGCCGCCTTGCGAGTTCCGGCAGCCTCTTCCTCCAGTCAGCTGATGTCTGTTTCCTTCCTATGTACTCAAATCTGCCAATTTATGAGCAAGTATCAGACTACAAATTATTCACTTACTTCCTATCCATCAGCCGTGGCAGCAAAGCTACAATTTTAGTTGGGAAGGTGATTCAACCGCAGCACCGATTCTCGAAATTTATGTGCGAAGCTCTTGTGAACTTTAAGGGCAAATCATTAACTTTTCTATTTTTCCTACGTGTGGTCACCTCTATAATTTCGGGGATGAACTAACTGATGCCTACCAAATACTGTGTGGGATGTGTAGTGTGAAAGTTGATACGGAAAGGACTCATTAACTCAGTACAATTAACAGCCTAACTAGTGCCTACCAAATACAAACAGCCCAGCCACTGAAAGAAGCTATTCATTTTTAACAAAAAAAAGAGAGCAGTCACTGAAAGAAGCTGAGAGTATGGAACAAGGCTTACATCTTCTCGCGCATAGTGGTGCGCATCATCACGAACTGTTGATCCATCCCGTTGCCGAGGCCGGCGGCACTATCCTGCATCTGCATCTGCTGCTGCAGGGGCATCCCGTCGGCGCCGACGACGCCGTTGCTGCCGCCACCGCCGCTGCCGACCTGGTTCATCTGCGCCGCCTGCCCGGACATCTGCCCCCGCCTCTGGGGCGAAACGGCGATTGGGCCCGGGAATCGGAGACAGGGGCGGAATCCGTACGACGGCGGGGGTGGGCAGGCGGCGGCGGTGGCCGGAGGAGGGGCGGGGATTGGGGATTTGGGGACGAGATTATCGACGCGAGGTGGAGGGAGGAAGGGGGAAAGAATGGGGGACGTCGACCAATCGCGGATCTGCGCGGACGGGCTCGTGGTGGGGAAGCGAAGTGTGGGAGATTTGGTGGCAAAAACGGCAAGGCGCACCGGTAATATCATGCCTCCTGCTGCTCAGGCTCAGCGCGTGCGAGCGCGAGAGGGGATGGGGGCCCAGTCAGCAGCAGCAGTGGCTGTTCGAGTGATGGTGTTTTTTTTGCACACGTGCGCCGAAAGCCGCTGGATGAGTGAGCTACCGACCACACTCGGTCACCCACACAGTGACCACCCTGTTGCGAAGGGTTCTTGCACTGGACAGGAAGGGCCTCTTTCTTTGTTTTTCAAAGGACGAATTTCATAGGATTTTCAATCCATATGATTTTTTTTCCTATGGAGTCTATTTGGTTCATAGGAATAAATCCTCCAAAATTCTTACGAAATGCTTTCCTGCACTATGATCCCATAAGAATTCTAGCAAGAGGTTGGACCTCATGTAAGAAATCTTATGAGTCTATGACAATTATGACTTGCACCCAGCTCCATGCAAAATTCCTGCGTTTTTACTGAGCTGCAACCAAACAACTATTGAGACATCAAACGATTTCGTACAAATACTACGCCACCAATGTTCCTAATAAAGTAGGATAAAAGTTGCAAGGGAAGAAGAATCTTATGCATGCATCAATAAAATCGTAAAATTGCAATTAAACCGCAAGTAGGATAAAAGTTGCACATAATCCATATTATGTTCATCTTCAGCCTAATTGAACCAACCTTGATCGGACGATTCTTCTTCCCTTGCATCGTGATGTGCTTTCATCCCTTCTATTAGGATTACGATTATGTCTACTGGTTTTGTGTATCTTTTTTGACATACTATTCCTATCTTATTCACTGCATATGGTTTCATGATTGATATGTATGATCAATTGTCTTACTTCTTCTAAATATCATGATTCATCTCTTCTTTCCTGAATTAATTCATATGGAAAATTGTTTTATATTCAAAGTGGAAGCATGGGACAGGATCTTACGGTGGTGGGAAGTCGTCGGAAAGCCATGAGCAAAAACACTATTCTCCGGGTTATTTAATTTAACCATGTAGCTATAACCGTATATTATCTTAGATGCTACTCTCACGAGGTCATCGCCGTCATCGAGCCTCGCCACTCGCCAAGACAACATATTCGCTAACAAAATAAAGTGGAAAAGTTTTATACTAAACTTTTATACCTGCTTAAATTTATTTATCTTGATGAAGTGTTAATTTAATTTGTTATTACTTAGTTAGCATAATTACTTAATTACATATAATGATGTTACTACATATCGATAGAATCTCCTTTATTATATGGTTCCCACATCTATGCTTGAAAAATACACTTGTGTTGGTTTAAACCATTTCCGAGACATTGATAAAAAGATCTTTAACCGAATCCCCTTTATTGTGTGAAAAAACAGGAAGAAATCACATGCCTAGCTTCCTTGACACTTTAACGGATTATAGTTTATATCTACATCTCCTATATTTTAATAGCCTTAGAACGTTTTCGTGGAGATATGTAAAGTGTATGATCTAACATATAACATTGGCAGTGGTTTCTAGCATATGATCATACTTAAGTAAATAGAAAATCCTAGAAGCTATAAGGTATTTGTGAGAAGCCTGTCATCAAATCAGCAACTTCACAGTTTTCTTGTGGTTAAATGTGTCTTACAAGTTCCGGTGGCTTCAATTCATTTGACAAATAAAAATAACGAGGGCCTGACACTCAAAGGGCTGCTAAGAAACACTGAACAATAGTGACCGCTTGAGGTGTCTTACTGTCATCTTGACGTGAGCCACACGAGAGATGATACTCCCGCGTGTGGGCTGCCGGATAGGAGCGGCGGCGCGGTCAGGGATCCAGGCACACATCGAGTACGTGCCCCGTCTTCGGTCACCAAAGACGTAAAGATGATGTGCCGCTCGTACGCACGCACTTAGCCTCAGCACAGCTACGCAATGGACCTGAGGGAGAGTATCGAACCGATCATGCCTACCTGCTTCAGGTTCCGGCCTAACTTTTGAGGAATCACATATGACATCTGAGATTAGTAAAAACAGAAAAAAGGTATAGATCAACCACACAAATACAAAACACCGACGAGAACCGAGTTGCCTTCATGTCGCAGAAACTTGCACAAGCAAAAATTGCTTTTTTTCCTAAAGCGAGACAAACGTTTTGTCTAATCATTAGGATGAAGAGAATTGACCGGCTAATTAATGTAACACCAAAGTAAGAAAGGTACGGCCGAGCCGGTCGCACACGAACACCACCACAACTAGGACCACGCCCAAAACACCCTTGGGTCCCGACATCCACCAACCCGAGTACCCAACGATGAGAGAAGCAGCAAAACTAGGCCTCTAAGACAACGAGTTGAAGAAGGTCGCAACGTAACCGTCGCCCGTCCGGGAACCTGGAGCTAGGGATTTCTCCCGTAGATCCTTGACCCACTCCATGGGTGCGGATGGAGCTCCACGACAAGCCCAGAGCGCCACCATTATTGACACCGACAAAGGCGATGCAAGAGCTTCGCCCGAAGCTTCATCACGCCACCCAAGGAAGTGAAACACGGCTTCTTCTTTTTTTACAGGAAAAAGTGGACTTTATTAATCTGTTGCAGCAAGATCGCTGGCAACAGCATGAGACACAAAATCTGGTACATCATCATGCCAAAGCATAACGCCACCCACACCTAAGCTAGCACCTTTAGTGGCTAATACATGGGCCACTGTATTACAGCTGCGCTTACAGTACATAACTTTGTAGTCTAAAAAGTTGGTAAGCAGCAGGAATTTTGCCTCCCGGAAGAGAACTCCATGGCGAGCCGAGTCAAACTCGGTAGATTGGAGAGCTGACTTAAGCAAGGTTGCATCAGTCTCAATGATTATCCGTCCCATGCCTACCTCAGCCGCAAACTCGATGGCCTTCAGGCAGGCCATTGTTTCAGCCTTAAGAGCATCATGAACATGAGGAAGTTGGCCCATACCTGCACCACAGACGTCGCGTTGCAGTCCCTAATACAGAAGCCCCAGCCTCCCATGCGAGTTTCCCTGCAGAAGGACCCATCAATGTTGATTTTCAAGAAATCTACAGGGGGACATATCCATCGATTAGTGGAAGGAGCAGGTATAGCATGAGATCTGCACATATAGGAAGTGAATTCTGAAATATATTGAAATGCAGATGAGGCCCCATAGCTGGGACAGGAGGACGGTCCCCCGCATTCACTGAATTTCGTGCAGTCTAGATCTTCCAGAGAAGTGTGATGGAGAGAATACGGAGGTTCTCGTCTAAATTCAGTATAGCTTCAAGTGTTTGTGATGCATTAGCACATTCCAGCACATTCCACGAACAACTCCAGATTTGCTTCGCGCCAAACTGATTTGGAAAACTTACATTTGAGGAAGGTGTGGCCGCAATCCTCGTCCAGCCGATGGCACATAGGGCAGAGGGTCTCAAGGTCCAGACCTCTACGCTTCAGGTTCATCTTGAGGCATGCTATTATGTCCCAAGCGCCAAAGGAACATGCTGATTTTCCTGGGGGTATTCAGGCTCCAAATCTTTTGCCATTTGGTTGCCGCACTTGTTGTCGGATTTGCTACGGAAGATGAGGTAGTTTCGCCTGCAGCAACATCGAACAACTTTAGCCTGAGCTTGTATGCTGACCTGACGGAGAAATCGGGTCAGGATGCCAAGTTGGAAAATCATCAAATCCTTCTTGGATTGGGATGGTGAGGATCTGTTCTGCATCGTTTTCATTGAAGGTTTGCCTCACAAGATCATCATCCCATTGTCCAGTGATAGGACAAATGAGATCAGAAACTCGCTCTAATAGCTGATGACGGTCACAGTATGTAGTTGGTCTTCTAGTAACCCCTCTGGAATCCACGGATCTTCCCAAATGTTGATGTTACGACCATCGCCCACACGCCAAATTAAGCCTTGTTTGACCAGGTCACGACCTTTTAGATACTACGCCATGTGTATGATATTCCTTCAGTTGGAGAGACATTTAGAAAGTCACCCGTGGGGAAGTACCTAGCTTGTAATAATTTTGCACACAATGAGTCTGGATGAATAATAATTCTCCATGCTTGTTTCGCCAGCATTGCGATATTGAAGGAGTACAGATCTCTGAAGCCTAGGCCACCTTCTTTTTTCGGTTTTGATAATTTCTCCCAAGAGAGCCAGTACAGCTTATTCTCTTTATCCATCTGACTCCACCAGAATTTGCAAATCATTGCAGAGATTTCATCACATGACTTGGCAAAGATGGGGATCGCTTGCGCCACTGCCTTGATAAGAATTTCTTTCCCAGCCTTTGATAGGATTTTTTCCTTCCATCCTTGGATCTTTGCCCAAATTTTACCCTTTAAATATTGGAAAATTCTTTTCTTCGCCCTTCCAATATAGACAGGAAGACCAAGCTATTTCTCATTAGCTCCTTCACTTGTCATGTTGAGGCACTCAAGAATTTCGGACTTCCGAAGGGCATTGCAGTTTGGAGTGAAAAGGGCAGTGCTCTTTTCTTTATTAATTTGTTGACCCGAACAAGCCTCATAGAGATCTAAAATGCGCTGCAACTCCGCGGCATTATCACAGTCAGCCTTAAGCAGCAACAAAGAGTCATCGGCAAAGAGGAGATGAGAGATACTTGGCGCAGTGGGACAGATTTTGATACCCTCGATGAGACCTTGTTGGTTGGCAATGTGTACAAGTGATGAAAAGCCTTCAGCAACAATCAAGAATAGATAGGGGGACAAAGGATCTCCTTGTCTGAGTCCTCGTTGTGGGCTAATGATCTCGGTAAGTTCCCCATTAACCTAAATCCTGTAGGTCACAGACCGGACACATTTCATTAGGAGAGACACCCAGCTAGAATGAAACCCAAGTTTTATGAGCATGGCTTCTAGGAAATTCCATTCCACCCTGTCGTAGGCTTTACTCATGTCCAGCTTGACTGCCATATAGCCATCTCCGCTTCGTTTGTGCTTTATAAAATGCGTCATCTCATAAGCAAACAACACATTGTCACTGATAAGACGACCAGGAATAAAAGCACTCTGGTTCTGAGAAATTATATCTCCAATGAACACTTTAAGTCTACTTGTGAGGACCTTGGAGACTATTTTGTAGATGACATTGCAGAGACTAATTGGTCTCAAATATTTTATGCACTTCGGGTTCTTAACTTTGGGGATTAGGACTACAGTTGTATTATTCCAATCCGCCGGCAGAGGGCCACCATTAAGAACATTTAGAACCTCATTCTTGACATGGTCACTGATCACCTCCCAAAATCTTTTGTAGAAAATAGCCGGCATACCGTCGGGTCCTGGCGCCTTCAAGTCACCAATGTTCTGCAGAGCCTCAAACACCTCATCTTCAGTAAAAGGTGAGCAAAGGGAGTCATTGATATAATTCGTGACCCGTGGCTGTACATGCTCTAACAGTTCAGAAATATTAGTTGCTGGTTTAGCAGTGAAAAGTGACTTGTAGTAGTCATAAATATGTTGCTTTAACTCGTCCTGCCCCCCAATGGTCTCTCCATAATCATTCTTCAGATTTGTAATTTTGTTCCTTTTCTTTCTCTCCGAGCAACAGCTATGGAAAAAGCGAGTGTTCTGGTCTCCATGCTTCAACCAATCAACATGAGCACGCTGTCTCCAGTAGATGTCTCGCTGATCCTCAAGGCGTTCTAATTTATATCGCAAAACATGCTCACGGTGTACTGACTCCTTAGAAATTGTAGCTTTCAGGCAACGATTTAAATCCTTCTTTGTTTTCTTGATGCGTTTCTCAAGATCTCCTAGGACGTTGTGATTCCAGTCCTGAAGTTTCATAGCAACATGTTTAATTTGTCCGTCACTGAACCAGACGCATGAAAAGCCTCATTCCACGCATCCTGCACAAGCTGCGCACAACCATCCTCTTTGAGCCATGACGCCTCAAAATGAAAGGTACGATCAAAGGTACGTTCAGGTGTCGACATATAACTGGTGTCGAGGATCACTGGACGGTGGTCCGAATGTCGTGGTTCACCGTTAATTATCTTCACAGCTGGATAGATAGAACGCCATTCAATATTTGCAATGCCCGATCAAGACGCTCTTTGACATACCGATCATGACGGTGACAATGGTTTCGCCAGGTAAAGATGTCTCCCATGAATCCAAGGTCAGTTAACTCGCAAAACTCGAGGGCTTCGCGGAACCGGTCCATGTGAGCTTGAGGTTTTGGGGCACCACCAGCCTTCTCATGCTGGAATAATATTTCATTGAAGTCGCCCATACAAAGCCAGGGGCCTGAACCTTGGTGTGAAATACGGCTTCTCAATCGACATCCACATGCTCCAACGGCCGAAGCCACCACCAGCAGCTCAACGGCGCCGCAACATCGCCGGTCGCCAGCAACCTTTGCTACTCAGCTGCGCCAGTCGCCAACCCCCTCTGCTGCTCGGCACGGCTGGAAAGGAGAACAGACTTAATTCCAAGGAACGTCTTCACTGCGAGAGATAGGGTAAAGTCGGACGGGAAGGCCATTGGTGGGTTCCTTTGAACGCTCTATGCTTAATTAGTTCTCTCTTGTTTTAATTTTGCACATTTTCTCGAATCACAACCAAAGTCAGCAAAATCATATAGGAGTCTCCAATGAAGTCAAATGGGGATGCACTGGGTTAACTGAGCCTAGCGATATTAAAAGGGGAAGATTTGTAAAGATAAAGCAAGATGTAGCCAGGAATTCCACAGTATCTAAAATGCATGCTACTGGAGTCAATTGAAAAGTTCTATGGTGAAATCAGGAAAGAAGCCGCTGCATACCGCGGCGTCAAACCCCTCGGTATCAAGCAAATTCAGTTACATCGGGCCAAATAACTTCAACAATCATAACAGGTACAAAAGGCTACTTCTCTAATGAAAAAAGCACCGAAGGCCATCCTATTGCAGCCATATAATTTTCTGTTCTCGCTTGAATCTACAAGGAAAACAAGGCCAACGGTCCTACAGATCCGACAACATGGATCGCAGACCATGTGCACCCGGCTTGACTCACCAAATCTGGA
The DNA here is from genome assembly GCA_947311845.1 of Poa pratensis. Lineage (NCBI taxonomy): Eukaryota > Viridiplantae > Streptophyta > Magnoliopsida > Poales > Poaceae > Poa > Poa pratensis. Next base: position 18,307,469 of record CAMZMU010000034.1, on the reverse strand, counting down.
ACGCTTGTGTCGCGTCATAAACCACCACAGCACTGTACTGAATGGGAAGGAGATTCCAGATTTTACAGCAATGAGGACTTCACAGTTGCCTTCCGCTGTCAGGTTCATTCGTGCTACGCCACGACACTAGATGATTTTGTTCCTGATGTCTTCCAGCTTCTTCAGGATTTCACCTGGAGTTCGGTCGAGCTCATCAGCAATCTTCCTCTGCATGTCAGCTGGGAGGGACGGAAACTGCTCGCAGAGATCACCATCAATCACATCCTGTAACAAATGAAGAAAATACTTCAGCATAAAATAAAATAAATAGTGATCTTAAAAACCCAGTTACACTTCAGTTGAAAATGAAAGCATAAATAATTTGATGAACCAACAGAAATACATTTGTTGCTAACGAGACACGGATTAGATGTTCTATGCTATGAAGGGGCAACATGTTGGTATTACATTAGTGGACAGTGATCATTGAGCTGGTCCAGCTGAAGGCTGTCTAAGGTTTTCTTTTATTAGTTCTTGCTTCAAAATAACCAGCCATGCTATGATCAACTATTCATAATATGACTGGACAGTTTATGCTTGCATATTGGCTGGCATACTACTGACTAACTAACATAAAGTTCGCCTATATTTGGGATAAAGCAGTCACAGTTCTCAACACTAAGTTTTATTACCCCACAGAAGATGGAGCTAAACTGCATTTACACTTCAGTTCAAATGACAAGCACGTAATTTGATGGACCAATGGACATACAGTTAATCCTACGAAGTGGTAACATGTTGCTAAGTTACATTAGTGACCTTGAGCGGCGCTGCATGAAGTGGCTGGTTCGGGTTTTCTTCGTGTAGTTCTTGCTAAACAAAATATTCCATACCATGATCAATGATTCACACTGTGATTCTACAAGCTAACAGTTTATTACTTGCCTATCAGCAAGTATACTACCTAATACTACAAGTTTAGCTGCTGAACATGATTATATTCAGGATGACAGACACAATTGACAACAGTAAGTTTGTTCTCACACAATTTGTACGAACTCAAGAACACCTCCGTTATCAAACAAAATGACTATGGAGAATTTTTCATTTCTTTTCATGATTATTCGAAAGACCAACACCATTAACAAAACCTGAATCACTATGTACAGAATAGATGTGATGACCTGATAAACAGACCAAAAAGCATGAATTTACCTTCACTGGAAAATAAGCAGATCTGTAGGCCATGTGATCTCTTCCACATAAGGGTGGATGTTCCTGGCGGAGATGCATCTCCAAGTGAGAGAAGAAGTCAACATCTTCCCTGGAGGTGAACGCAAGCAGTGCTCCCACACTACCCATTACAGTCCCATAAATAAGACATTCACCTCCACCAGGTATTAAAGAGGCCTTCTGCAAACATGTCACAACATCACCAACATGAAACTGCACAATCTCCTCCACTTTGTTCGGAGCACCATTTAACTTCCCTTGCTCCCATTTAATCTTGCCTCCAGTTGGGTCTTCTTCAATTTCATCTGAGAGATCCTGGGGAAGACGAGCAAAGTATATGTTCCCAAACTTGTCGGCTCCTGCCATAGTGTCAAAATCTATGTGATTTGCCGCTGTTAGCCATCTGGGAACACTGTCATCAGCGAAGATATATAGCTGGTTTTCGTCCCGTCTGTACTTGCAATAATGAAATGACTGCATGGAGATGAAGATGACACAACAAAACAATGATTAGAAATACGTCCAAGAAATGAAGTCCGGTACATGATCTACGGTCTATGTCATGAACTGAACCAGAAATGTCACAGATAATTCACAGCATAGGGATATCTTACCCCAAGAGTAGGACAGCAGAAATCTTTGTTTTGAAGAAAAAGAAATCTGGCTAAAAACTCTTAAAAGCAAAACAAACAAAAAAGACCAACGATATAGATGGTGTGTATCCACACTATCCATGAAGTATGCCAAATAATCTGACCTGGCATCCCCTATTCCCCACTCTAAAAACCGGGCATAAATCAATCCAATCTGTAAATGATATATCATTATCATGAACTTTTCGCTCACTATTATTAGGTCCGTAGTTTAGATAATAAATTATGGTGTGCACAAGTGAAATGAAGTGCTACATAAACACACATAGACAGTGAGAGCATACCTCTTGCATGTCACCAACATAGATCCTATCACGGTAAGTATGAATAGACACTATCGTCCTCGGGAAAAGCTTGTTTTCACATTTTCTGAGCAACTTTCTCTTCCCAAGATCATATAATCTGAGAACTGAACCAACACCTGCAAGCAAACGTCCCTGGAACTGGCACAAAGAAAGAGGCACTTCCTCCACTTGTGTTTTGTGAAGAAGTTCAAGCGATCTCCCTTCATTCACAAACTTGTATATGTGGATGAACCCAGAAGCAAGGCTCCTCTTTGGCCAGAACTGCAATCCCTTGGTAGTACCAACAGCCAGAAGAGTACCATACTCCTTATCATGGAAATTCACAGTGCAAATACTGACAGCTGCCTCATTGTCCTGCAATTCCAGCAGACAAGTTGTGTCCTTGCTCCTTGGATCAAGAATTCTAATGCAGGAAACCCACTTCTCTGATTCTGCCTTTGGGTAACCATACTGTTCATCGGGAAGTGTGTTACTCTCCTCAGCACCATCTTCTTGACCATCCCCGTTCTCCATTTGATCCCCATTACCATTTCCATTTTCCGCCACACCTGCAGCCTCAAGGCACTCCTTCTTAGCAGCCTCTCGCTGTTCTGCGCTAAATGCACCCTTGTCACTCTCAATGATTGCGAGGTATTTCTTTTTTGGTAGAATCACAAATTTCCTCGGGGTGTAACGCAGAGGGATAGCTGTCTCATTGAATGTCTCTCCCAGACGTTCGATGGTGAAAATACGCAGAGCATCGCCAGCGACAGCAACAACACCTTCTGAGCACTGATCAGAAGAGAATGACGCAGCAGACTCAAGTGTATCGCAAGACAGTGGTGTCAAGAGGAAGTGACCTTGATGTATATAGCCAAGCCAGGGACGGCTGGACAGGCAAAGCATTGCTTGTCGGTGGCTAACTATGCAGGGAAACAGCTTCGGAGGTCTCAGACCAAGGAATCGAGACCGTGTGTCTGACAGCTGACCAGTGACCATGTCAACATTGGTTCGGAAAAGGACACCATTCTGCAAACCAGCATTAAGGAAGAGGTTGGCTGGATAATCTGCACCATCCTCACCACCAACTGATGCCTGGACTTCTAGGAACAGGAGAGACTCTGGCGCGGAGGATACACTTTGCACACTCAGCGGCTGCAAGCAGTCCTCGGGTTCCAGGGAGAGTATCCGGATGGTATTATCATAGGAGCCAACTGCGAGAAAACGGGACCTCTGCCTCCCCTCAGGAACCGGTGCAATGGCCAGGCATGCAACATCACCAGACATGTCCTGCTTCTCCACCTCCATGAGCTGGCCTGTCATGTCCATTTCAAAATAGATGAGTTCTCCACCACTGAGGGCAATTACCACCTGCACCCGGTTTGATCCAACCTTAGTGATAGTTTTCTTTCCAGGAGTCCTCCACTCATTGACACGGCCATCCTCCCTAATGTGCCTGATTCCGTTCGGATGGACCTGCATGAGAGAGTCCTCGCCAAGGAGCGAAACTGCGAGTGAGTGAGTGGTGTCCAGAAACTGGCTGTCGCTGACTTCTTCAATGGTCTCACCAATGGAGAGCACAAGTGTAACATTAGCAAAGGACACAACAATATAGGCGTCAAACATGTCGTTGATATTCTTCTTGACAGTCCACACAGCGATTGGCTCAGCAGGCAGCATCGATCGGGCCATCTCGCTGATGGCAAGGCCAGGTCTAAGGATGCGCATAGTGGAGCGTGAGCCACGGCCACAAGCTGTGTACACCTGTGGCGTTTCCTCGTCGAATAGATTTGCAATACGCATGTCCATGATTGGCATGAGGCTCTCTATCTCATCAACACGGATGAGGTTCTTGAGTGCCCTTGGTTGGAAGAATACTGGCTGGAACCCCTCCTCTGTCTCCATCAGTGTCGCTGAGGAGGACTCAACATCCACATCTCGGCCAATATCACGGAACTGGTAAAGTGCGTGGTTGCCAAACTCAGAAGCGGCAAAGAGAAAACCTGACCGCAGAACACAGATAGCAGATGCCACAGGTATGGTGTCAAAATACTTGATCCTGAGCTCAGTAACATTTTCACCACTGTGTTCCAGGTCAACCTTAAAGATATCACCATACTCAGTCTGTAGCAAGAAGAAGAACAAGCTCTTTTGTCTGTGCGTGGCAGCAGCAACAATGAGGACGCCACGCTCAGACGGGAGGTCAACACGGCGTGGAATCACAGCCCGCACCTCCGGGTGGCCCTGGTTCCGGTACAGGACGAAGTTGTCACAGCACACAAGAAGTCCGCTGGGTCCGTCACCACCACCAGGCACTGTCACAAGCAGATTAGCACCGTTGTCTATCGGCTCGGAGACCTTGCGCGAGACATGATTGAGCCCCAGATCGAGCTCGTAGAAGGTGAGGACCTTCTGCGCCTGGCCAGCAGCCTGCCCCGTAGGGTCACGGTCGGAGTCGCCGTACTCGAGCTCGATGGCGCCGAAGACAGGGTTGTCGAACCCGCAGTCGAGGGCGGTGAGGGCGAAGGTGAGGGTGTGTGACTTGTGGGCCTCGAGCGGGGAGGAGATGGTGAGGCGGGCGGAGGCGTCGCGGTTGAGGACGTAGACGAGCTTCTGCTTCTCGAGGGCGGCGATGCAGAGCGCGCGGCCCTTGGGGTCGACGGAGAGGAGCTGGCCGGGCACGATGCGGCGGCAGCCCGACTTGCCGAAGGTCTCCTGGTGGACCTTGTCGAAGCGGTTGCGGTCGGGGGAGTACTCGAGGATGACGAGGCGGCCGGAATCGGAGCCGACGACGAGGTAGTCCTTGGTGGCGCCCGTGAGGCGGAACTGCGCGAGCGAGCGGATGGAGCCGAAGACGTCGACGGAGAGGAGCGTGCGGAGGCGGCCCGTCTCCGGGTCAGGGCGGAGGAGGTCGAGCGTGCCGCCGCGGGCGACGGCGATCTCCTGCGTGGAGGACCCGGCGGCGTTGGACTTCTTGGAGTCGCGGCCGCTGAAGCTGCCGATGACGGCGCACACGGCGCCCGTCGGACGCTGCAGCGTCAGGCTGTAGAGGTACATGGCGCCTCCTCCTCCGGCTCCGACGGCGGCGGCGGCGGCGGCGAGGAGAAGGGGCGAGAGATCTAGGGTTTTAGGAGTGGAGGTGAGAGCGGGCCGGGGTGGGAGAAGAGTTCTATTGCATTTGGAATTTTGGATGCTTGCTACCTGATATGTGGAGCGTTGGATTGACTTGGACGCACAAGATCACTCATGGCGGTTCAGGCTCCTCCTCCTGTACCATTTGCGATCCATGTTTTGATAATTGATGACATTTTTTATGGACTAATGTTTTAATGCCCGGCTCTGGGTCTAGGCAAGAGGTGCCACGGCCTAGGGCCCAAGTAAGAGGAGGGCCCAACATCATATGTTCCTTTATACGTTGATGACTACATGACGTTTTCCTTCAAAAAAAAAACTACAGTATGTTGTTTATTGCTCTGGGCCTTTCATTGATCGGGAGAGGAGGAAAAACACGAAACGTAGTACGCACGAGATCCTCATGAGTCGTGAATCGTCTGTCCGATTGTTCCTCTTCGACTCTTCAGAACCGCCTCGTCCCTCGTCCTCGTCCAGTCGTCTCGCCGCTCGCCCTCGTCCCGTTCCGCGGTCCGCACTATCCTGGCGCCCCTGCCTGGTACCATGGTACGAGTCGTCCATGAATACTGAATCCATGATTTACTGAAGTATTGTCCGCAATTCTGCTCTCTTTACCCAATCATTGATGCCCCGGTTAGATTAGAGATTTAATTTTTGAAGTTCTAATTGCATGTATTCAACTCTTTCATAATTATAGGTGTTACAATGCCTAGACGATTGTCCGGTGCTGCGTAAAGGAAACAAAAAAACTAAATAATCAGTTTATTGAATCATTATTATTGATGCACTCATTGAAATTTGGTTCTTATTTGAGATAATCAAACTAGCAGAGAATATTATTTGTTATATTTTGTTACTCGTTTAGTCTTTCTGTCGTAATATGACATTGCTTAAGAGGTTAACAATTATTTGACTATGAATATCTGGTTTGATGTAATGTTTTAATTTTTTGTAAGTGAAAGTAGACACGTATATGTCTATACGCGTCCATATAAATTAGCTATAGGGCCCATGTCGTCAACTTCGCCTAGGGCCTCACAAAATATAGAGCAGGCCCTGAATGTTTCATTAATTTATATTTGAAGTATGCTTGAAATCGAGTCAAAGTGTGGTTTTGATAAGCCATATCTTATATTGTACTCTTATAGTCAAATCGAGTCTATGGCTCCAAATCGAGATCATGATGGACTGATGTGTTGAGCCATAGGTGACCAAATCTTGGAGTATGCAAGCAAGCAAATAATTCATCGTGTATGTCAAATGATCGTGATAGAGTGTGAAGAAGATCAAGTAATGACCAAACTAGTGTTCAATGCGTGATCCGAATGACGGAAATGTGAGAGAGTTGAGCTTTGCAGGCATCTCTTGAAGATGTGAAGATTTGTGAGCACTCGTGGTTACGTTCAAGGTATCATTATAAGGAAGAGAGGATAAAATATATGAGCTCAATCAAGACGTAGTGTATAGGGTGGATTCAAATTGATCAACACATACAGTCTAAATGGTGTATCAAGTGGGATCAAATGATTTTGTTGTATGGTAAGCAATTGCCAATCATGCTTTGTGAACTAGAACGTGACATATGTATTTGGTGTTTCTATATGGAGTATTTAATATAAAGTATGAGAGGATGATATCAAGTGGTGATCATCAAAATTGAGAAGTGCAAGTTCAAGATGTGCATCTAGAAAATCACATGTTCGAATCTTGCCATCCATTTTTGTGTAACGTACATCTGAATATGTTTCTAAGTGAGGTTTCACCATAGTGGAGTACGGCAGGGCGGAGACAGGAAATGCATTGCACTGAATTGTTAAAGAGGGCCAATACAGTAAAATATAGAATTTTAAGTAGGGTTTACCTAGAAAAGAAGTGGTATGCTGCCCCCTGCCTCCGCCTCCGTATAGCCTCCAAGTATAGGGGAGAAATTTGTAAGTTCTTACCAAGCAAGTACAGTCAAGAACGGTGTTTTAACCTTAAAAAAACAGTGTTCCAACCTGATGTGGGCATAAAAGTCATCATCAGCTCAAGTGGAATGCAAAAGGTAAAGGTATTATCTTGATAGGTTTTGTATTTTAACTTTCTCAAAGTGGTTTGCTGTGAGACTGGATTATAAGTTCGATTGCCGTACTATTGAGGGCCCCTCTCTGACAAGTAATTTGATCGCATCGTTAGTAGAAACTTTAAGACCTCTGCGCGATTGAAATCATATTTCTTGGTTGATATTTGCCTCGTGCGAGGGTCTAGATATTGTTGCTATCTTAATGATAAGATCAAATTCATCAAAAAGGGATTTGTGAAAAAAATTATTACGTTTTTTGTGAAGTCGCTTTGCTCATTTACGGGCGTCGGATTGTCCAAATGAAGTTACCGAACTGTCCGTCGGGTGTCCGGCGATGCTCTATTCTGCATCGGATTGTCCAACGGAATTCGGCGGATTGTCCAGCAGTTTCTATCGAGCAAATTTCAGTTGTTTCTTTTCGTCTATTTTTTGTCTTTCATGGTATTTTGGATCTGTAGGTTGCATATGAATTGATATGAAGATGGTCCAAAAACCAAAGTCGTTCATCTTGACAATACTCATAACTTTAGTTTTAATCACTTTCTTATTTGAGGTCATCTTGAGCTCGTTTTTCTGCATTGAATAGGGATTACTCGAGGCAATTGTCCGTCCAGGCTCAGGTTCGGAACAGGTCGGTACTGTATATATTTTTCTAGCCCCAATGGTTTCCTATGTTTTGGGCGTGATTTTTGCCTCAATTTTTGATCTTCCGAAGTTTGATTTCTCTCATTTCAACCAATGTTTTTGCATTTTTTGAGGAAAACGAGAGAGGATAGATAGGTCCAAATTTTTACCGACCCATTTCTCTTCTAAGTGAAGGGACCCTATCAATCTAGATCTTGTTCATTGGTTGAACTCTGCCTTGTTTTTTCTCTCCCATTCCTCACTAACATTTGTTACTTTGGTGGATTTGAAAGGGAAGGACTTGAGCACTTGTTGGTGTTGTTGTTTTGCATCTGTTGCATCATTTCTGAGCTCTCCATGTTGATTCGTTTGAGTGATATAATGTAAGCTTGTTACTCTTGGAGGTTGTTCCTCCTAGAAGGTTTGGTTTTTTTTTTTTTTTTTTGAACACAGCCCTTGTATTCATACCAAAACAGAGATACAAACAAGAAAACAGTGGTACAAATACAAGTACAGGAACCAAAGCACCTTCCATCAGCCGACGCCGTCGCCGGAGGGGAAGACACCAGGCCGCCCGCCAACCCCAGACAGAGAGCACCTCCACATTAGAAGAAGACCGCATATGCCGTCCGCCGTCAGACGCCGGAACTGAGCTCGATGAAAGAGAACGGCCATGGCGCTTCCCGTCCTCGATCCGGAAGCAGACGCCGAAGAATCCGCTGATCCGCACCGACGCCGCGAACCTCCAACCTGCGAAGCACACACAGCAACACTCCCGCTCCCCCCCTCGCCACCACGGCCGGCCAGGGGAACCGGAGACACGCACCGGCAGCTCCAGCTCCAGAACAACCCCCAGAGGCTCCACGGTGAGGGCGGAGCACACCTCACCGCCGCGAAGACGGAGCACAGGGGACACAAGATCCACATAAGATCGGCCAACACCTCCGCCATGCCAACCAACCAAGGAAAGGAGCTCACAGATCCACCACCGGCCGCCGCCAAGGAAGCCACCGACCGTCGATCTGGAGCAAACTTATTCACCACCGCCGCCACCATCGCCGACGGCAGGAAACCTAAGCTACCTAGCTACACCTAGACTAGCAGCACACAAATCCGCCCGGCGATTCGACCCCCCACCCCCTTCCGACGGCACCAAGGCCGACAGGAAGGAGGAGGGCGGCGGAATCGCCGGCGGAAACTGGAATGGCCTCTCGGTCGCCTTTTCTGAGGAGAGGGGAACGAGAGCGAAGGTGTCGGTGGCTTCCTTTGTTCTCCCAGGTAGAAGGTTTGGTTGTTGTGACCATGGTGATCTCTTTATGGAAGATTGTGTAGAGGCAAGGGTTTTTCCTTTGTGGGGATTTTGAAGTGGTTGTCGAGCTTGACATCTCCGGAGTGTAGGAAAAACTAGCTATAAGGAAAAGGCACCTAACTTTGTGGAGGGGCTCGAAGAACAAGGTGAGCTTTTGTAGAATTCGAGGAGTCCTTCATGATAACCCGTACCTCTCCAACGGTGATTAGCTTCCTTTGTGGAATTCGAACATCGTTATACATCTTCGTCTCTGCGTCCCTCAGTTATTAATACCCAAAATTCTTTTTGTGTCTTCGAGGTTGAAATTATATATATCTTGTTTTATCACGTGTGAGATATATTTGTGCTCATCTTGTTTAGATTAAGGTTTTGGTGCACTTAGTTGGGCCTAACATAAATAGGTGCTGTGTTTGAAAACTAAACAAGTAGTTATTTCCCCATTCTTTAGAAAACATATTCAACCCTATAGGCGACATCTCAATCTTTCAATATGTATTAGAGTAAGAAGGTCTCTCTTTTTTAAGTTTCACCGCATAGAGTGTAAAGATGTTGTCTAGTGGTTTTGTGCTCAATGTCACTTTTTATAGCAAAATTATATCTCATGGATAAATTGCACGTGTTTATAAACTATGGGCCTTGTATTCATATATAGAGCGGTTTTTAGATGTATATTTTCTCCTCTAATGGGTCCACAAAATCTGTGTCTAAAGGATGAGAAAACCTTACATCTCAAAACTCAAGTATATAATGAGTTTTTTGTTCTTTTAGCTTCATATGTGTTTTAATGGTTTAAAGTGCAAGTAATCTCAAAAGATGTGGACCAAGCTAGAAGAAACATACCGTGGTTCCAATTCTCTCGAGGCCGGTTATCTCCCCGAGGAGCTCTCTTCTCCTTCACATCATGAAAACTCTAAATTGCTTACACCTCCGGTCATGAAGATTCTTCAATGTCATCCACTTCACGAACACGTGACATTCACAAGGTAATGACTGGGTGAGTGGAGAATTCATATGTGATGTCTATGATCGATATAGCTTTTTACACCATTGACTCTTCTTTTATAAATGCTAGCGGTGTAGAGAGTTTGGATTGAAACACTTCTTGCATTAAGTTTTGTGCACATTTTTGTGTTATAGGTCCTTGCATTTCTATAGTTTGTTTGATTTAATTTTGTGATGATATGCTTACTTGTCGTTGTGGCCATGATCAAAATGCTTCTATGTCTTCTAGTTGTTGTATGGCTAACCATGTACTATGTAGAAGAAATTAAGAAAAAATGGAGCCCATCATTAAGGAGGAAATTGTTAGAAGAACAAAGAAGGAAGCCATCAACATGAGGAAATGTTACGAGTGTGTCGCAAGAAATTGTCTTACTCTAGATAATGAAGATTCCTTCTCTCTAGCTGGTCCCTCATCATCCCCCAAGATTCATATGTGCCTTATGGTTAGAGGTTTAAAGGTAACTCCTAATTTGAATCATAACATTTTTCTTAATGATGAGTGATGATGATGCTCATAATTTTTTGTGCATGATATGAGCACTGTGTATGCTTCTATTCGTGGTAAACTTGAATCCTTAATAAAACCATGGTTGGCCCGTGACAAAAGTTGTTGTAGCTGAAATAGATGCCCTTCCTTTGAAATTACTTCTTCACAAGAGCATACATGACGAGTGGTTTTGAATTTTTATATTATTCAGGTAAATAAAGTCAATTTAGAAAACTGATCATGGCAATCATTCAACATATTTCCTTTTTCTAAGAGCATTTATTCGTTGAGAGAGGGGGAGGGAAGGAGGAGTCTTCTTTGTACTCATTTTATCCCAGTTCTACCATTGAACACCGCACTTCTATTTGTACCAAAAGGGTTTAGAGGTTCCGGGTATTCCATTTTCCCTCTCTAAAATAAATGTGGAGATTTTGTGATATGGGAAAAAATATATCCAGTCCAGTAAATATTGTCAAAGGATAGATCCCTCGGGATCGGGCGGTTGGCGGAACTTTGGTGTCGTTTCCTTCCTGAAGGCGCCGTCTTGGAGTCCATGGCGTTTCTCTCTTCCGATGGTGGTGCGGTGGCAATGTCAGTGATGGTTGGCATATGTGAAGTCTGCTTGTAGGGTTCAGCCCTTCACGGCGAGGTGTAACGTCGTTGGTGCGTCGACTCGAGCTCTAGGGTGAGATCCAACCCACCGATGTCGGTGTCCCGTGTCGTATGGGATAGGGGTCCCTTTAGCGACGGTGATTGACCGGGCGGCGCTGCCCTGCCATTCTGAAGGTGTCTAACCTCGTTGGTGTCTTTGGCTCTTCAGGCGTTATCTGTTATCTGCCTCGTGTTACCGTCGACCTAGCTTACCTGTAGCTCTGCTCTCACTAGTTTCTTTGTACAAGTCTTTGGCTTGATCTTTTGTTTGTGTGTGTAGAGTTGTTTGTAAACTGGTTCAACACTTTGTATCTTCCGTCATTGGCGTCATTAATTTAACGTTGGGTTTAGGCCTTTGGTCTAATATTGCCAAAGGATAAATTTGGCCCCTCAATTCTAACACCAGCTTGTTTGGCCCTGTGTCGAATAGTTTCATGTTTTGATTCAAAAGTAGTTTTAGACATGGCGGTAGTTTCATATCCCTGATAGCCCAGTCAACACACCAAAAGATTAATATGGAGACCGTGTGAAAATATTCTCGCGAAACTGTGGGATTCGATAGATTTCATTTTTTGTTTTTTAATAGTTTTTATCTTTTCTAATTTCTTAATCATTATGAGAAGTTCCTGTTTTTCTAAATTTGTGGGATTGTTCTAATTTGTCCCACCGTTATATTGGTAACATTGGAAAAGAAAAGACACGTGTTGTTCTCCCGGATGCACACGAGTGGACACAAAATGCGTGGTACAAAATACTAGTGTTTGTCTGTGGGCTAGTCTAAAGATTTAGAGAGCTGCCAGGGTTTCAACCGTTGACCTGGGTTGACCGGGTGTTACATTTGATATTAGAGCCGACCTTCGCGGTTACACGGACATGTGCGGGTTAGGAGCACGGACACGTAGTACATGGGTCGGCACTAGGCACTAAGATGAAAGTGTGGAACATGTGTCAGCACTGAACGCATAGACGCGTGCTACAAGGGAAAATTTCTAGACTAGTGTTGACCGACAAGAGTGTCGGTCTTCTAGGGGAAATATGTGATGTCTTGGTATAGAGTTTATTAGAATTGATAATATACTCATACCTTATTTTCCGGAAGCTCGTGACCAAATAAAGTATGCTTGGTCCTGGGTAATTCGAAAATTTCTTTCGGAATGTGCACGAGTGAAAAAAAAGTTTGTTGAAAAGACTAGTATTAATTTATGAGAGCCATCGGCCCGGGTGGATAGGGTGTTACAGATATTTAGCCTTACCATTTATATATTTTCAAACGGAGGGAGTATGTTACATATGGAGCTTGCAGCTGCCGGCGACCATTTATTTATTTATTTTTTACTTTTTTGGAATAAGCAGTCCCATTGCCTTGGTGAAATTTACCGCCGGATGGTAAAAATCTGAAGAAAAGAAAATCTGCAGGGAAAAGAAAAACAGTTTCCCTGCAGCAAACAAAGCCCCCCACTTCCTCCCACCTCATCGCCCCTACCGCGCCGACGAGGCGGCGGCCGGCCGTTCCACCCCCGCGAGCCGAGTAGCCCTGTAGCCGCACCTGCCGTCTCGCAGCGGGCCACTGCACTGCCGATGCCCAGGTACTACGTGAGTACGTGTTACTAACGAATGCTTTGTTCTAAGCAAATGGTCGAGACGATTTTGATTGCTTATTCTTCTTAGCGAGTAGGTTCAGACTGGGAAAAGACGATAAATTTTTCATTTTATTTTGCGAGGCAGAGACCTGATTCGCTAGGTTTGAAGGGGCGGGCTCCAATTTTCTGCAGCAGAACTACACTAAACTTTTTTTTTCTGTCAACTCAAATAAATTTGTAGTATATCGTTCAGATCTAATTGGCAGTATCTACTGATGCTGTTGGTTAGTAATCTTTAAAGCTGAGGTCTAGAATGGATTTAACTAAGGTGAATCAACATCAGTAGTAAGTAACTGCATAATCCTCTGTGCCCTGTGGGGATTGCGTGAGGGATGGAAGAAGGGTAGTATACTGCTAATTATCCTTCCATCTGCATCATTCTCCTTGGATAGCTTCAATTCAACTGGTGATCCATCAACGCCAGTACGAAGTATCAATCCTCTCCACCAAAGTGATTTTTATATGACGATCTAACAATCCATAAAGTTCCTGGTCGAAGGCTGGGCTGCAGTTCAAGGTGCTGCCGGAGGCAACTGCTATATTCAACGCGTCGGTCTGTATCACAATCGCTGACGGAGCTAGGGTGCTCTTCTGGGAGGATCCTTGGATCAGTGGACAAACTGCATCTTCGATCGCACCGGCGGTAATGGCATTGGTCAGGCCCGGGATAAGGCGGAGACGGCTTGTGCGTGAGGGCCTTGCGGGCAACGCCTGGGCTACGGATCTCGAGGGAGAGCTGACCGTGGATGCCGTGGTGCAGAGGGATGCTGTTCAAGCTGTGCAGCGCGGTGGTGATCAGGATCGGTTCGAGTGGAAGTGTACTGCCTCTAGGAAATTCAGCGCACACACGGCATATCGGGCATTTTTCGAGGGATCTACTGTGATGCCTGGCGCACCTCAGATCTGGCACTCCTTCGCGCCACTCAAGGTGCGGCTACATACATGCCTGGTTTGCCTTGAGGAACAGGTGCTGGACGGCCGACAGGCGGCTGCGGCGCGGCCTGGTTTCGCACACATTGTGCCCCTTATGCTTAACTGAGGATGAGAATGGAGCACTTGACGGTGCGATGCAGTTTTACTGTGACAATCTGGACAGGACTGATTACGAGGCTCGGTGTGTCTCTTCCCATCCCGAATGTGCATAGTTCTCTCGCCTTGTGGTGGCCAGCGGCGGTGCAGAGCTTGAGCAGAAAGGATCAGAAGACTGCCAACTCGCTGATCATGCTGACAGTGAGAGCAATATGGCTTGAGCGGAACGTGCGGGTATTTGAGAATAAGGCGCTGCCGGCTGGGAGAGTTCTGGAGGCCATCGTTGAGGAGTGGAGTTTGTGGGCAACGTGCCGATGTGGGCCAATGCGAGAGTAATCCGTAGTTGTCTGTAGGTGCCGTGCCCAAAAAGGCGCTCGGCCGTGTGGTGTTGCTGCGCCTGGCTTCATGCCATGGCTGTAATTTGCAATGTACTTCTCTTCTCTTATGCTTAATATAGAAACGCGCAGATCTCCTGCGGGTTCTTGAAAAAAAAAATCTGATACATGCATTTTAGGCATCATTTTTTCCTTTCGTTCTTTCTTTTTACTTGGGGTCACATATATAATCACTTGGAATCTGTAAAGTAAACAAGGTAATCTGATACTACTAGTCTAACTTTTGGTTCAAAGAGCACCACACCAAACATCTTCCCTAAAAGCTGATACTAATTTCTAATTCTTTTCAGGCTTACAGTTATTGGGAGCCGGGGAATCAGAGGTATTGGGAGAACATCTCTTTGACCAAAAGCTTCATACTTTCGAGCCACGTATATAGAAAATTTTCAGCCACGATACTCTGATAGCAGGTCAACTATATAAAGCAAGTGGCTACTGTTAAACGCAAGTGGATTACTGTCTGCGCCTGAAGTAGTGCCTAAGCTTAAAGGAAGTTTCAGTGAACCTGCTCGATCTAGTCCAGTCTCTGTCATGACAGTTAAATAACTCGATTTAGTACTGTCTCTGTCATGAAAATTAAATAATATTCTGGTATTAACCATGAAGTTTCTAGGATCATGTTCCTCTAGTCCAGTTGCCATCAAGACAGTTAAGTGCTAATGACCAAGGAGGATGCAGGTTGAATAAGTCAAGGCTGCAATTTCTCATTCAAGAAAGAAGTGATGCAACCGTGCTTCCCATTGGATGCCTCACATTTGGGACCCTAATGCATGTGGGTACCCCATGTTTATGCATATGCTTTCATTGTGGCCTTAACAGCTTCAACAAACGACGGAGGTTAAACCTGTCTCTGCGTTGCAGCTTCTCCTCCGCGAATTCGCATGCATCTTCCTATGCTGTGATTCCTTCCTAGATATCTTCCTCTCAGATACACGCACAATCCATGGCTACTGACACCACACTAGTGTTTGCTGGGAAGTCGGTGGCAACTTCAGCCATCTCCTTCTGGATTAACAAGGCTTTCACATGCCTAAATGAGTACAAGGCTGAGGGCATGGAGGATATCAAGAAAAGGCTATGGCAGTTGATGCCAAATATCCAGGTTGTGCTCGACATTGCCAACCCTGAGTATATTAAAGAACAGGTCAGTGCACTCGATTCATGGCTATGGCAGCTCAGGGATGCAGTAGAGGAGGCTGAGGATGCAGTCGATGAAATCGAGTACTATGAGCTAGAGGAGAAGGCGAGGGGTTACAAGGTTAGTGACTTGGGCTCCTCCTTTGCTAAGGTGAAGCATAAAGTCGTCAAATCTGTCAAGCATGTTGGTATGTTGGATAAGAATTTGAAACTATTTACTCACCGTGGAACCATCAAGAGGCTGAGGACTGCTGTGGAGGGTTTAGACAAGGCTGCTACAGATATTGCAGGTATTCTCAGAGTCACACAACATCTCAAGGGGCTTGCATATGGTAGTCAGCGGCAGGAACATTGGATGAACAAAGATCGTGAGACAGGTTCGTCCTTAACGGCATCTAAATTTGTCGGACGAGAAACTGAGAAGCAAAAGATACTTAGATGGCTGACCAATACACCAGTTGTAGCTTCTGAAAGTGTGATTACACCTATCCATGTTCCTATTCTTTCGGTAGTTGGTCACGGTGGCATGGGGAAGACTGCTTTGGCTCAACACATATGCGAAGAAGTGGTCATGAAGCGTTTCAAGGTTATATGGGTCCATGTATCTGATAGATTTGATGCAACATCTCTGACTAGTAAAATACTAGAATCTGCTACATGGTCAAAACCTAATGCTAATCATTTGGAGGTGTTGCAGCAAGATCTCAAAAGGGAGCTGAACTTGCATACTAAGTTTTTGCTTGTTTTAGATGATGTTTGGGAAGATAAGAATATAGATGAATGGAAAAAGGTATTTGCTCCTCTGATGAATGGTAAGAGTGGCAGCAAAATCCTGTTGACAACCCGAATGCAGTCAGTAGCTGATATGGCTGCAAAGGCCATGGAAATTGAATCGGAGTGCTTGAGCATAGAAGGACTAGAGGAAGTGGAAAATCTTGAGCTGTTCAATCATCATGTATTTTCTGGTCTGAATCCACAAGATTTTGTAGATTTAAAATTAATTGGAGAGAAAATTGCAAAGAAATTGGGTGGATGTCCCATGCTAACAAAGGTTGCCAGCGGGCATTTGCAGTGCAATTTGACTTTTGAATACTGGAACAGGTTCTTGGATGATTTGGAACATTTTAAAGGAACTGAAAAGGATATTATGGAAGTTCTCAGATTAAGCTACTATCACCTACCAATAGAGCTTCAGATTTGCTTTCGGTATTGCAGCATATTTCCACAGGCCAATGAATTTGGAAAAAAAGATTTGGTACTGATGTGGATGAGCTCCGGATTAATCTCACAAGCAGGAAATGAGTCAAGAAGGCTTGAGGACATTGGAGAACACATATTAGCTCAGTTAACTAGAAAATCATTTTTTGAAATGAAATTCAAAATAAAGCAATATAGTCAAAGAAAAGAAGACTATTACGTAATGCATGACTTGATGCATGAATTGGCAAGGTGTGTATCTTCTGGTGAATGCGCAAGAATAACTGATCCTATCATGCTGCGAAACCAAAAGGATACGGTTCGACACATATATATTCCTTGCATTAACCATTTATCTATTGAGGAGGTCAAGAAAATCTCACATTTTAAGAATGTGCGCACTATTATTTTTAAAGGTCAGAATCCGGTCAACAAGGATATGGTTCGTGCTATTGAGAATGTTGTAGAGAACTCAAAAGCTTTGCGTCTATTGCACCTAAATTTGGAGAATACATTTGATCTTTCTGGACTTTCAGATTTGAAGCACCTTCGTTGCATCGACCTACCTAAGTTATCACCAGAAGGATTATGTGGTCTTGTCAAGCTCTATCACCTAACAGTTATAAACTGCTCCATTGACGGGCAGAAAGAACCTAGACAAGTGAGGTATTTGGGAAACATGGATCATCTACGATATGTAAGCTCTGGGCTATATAAATGGTGTGAGTTCCCTATTGGAAGACTCACTTCTCTTCAGGAGTTACAGAACTATAGGGTACAAGGAAAGAAAGGCAACAGAATAAGTGCAATCAGAAATTTAAGGGATCTTCGTGAACTTCAGGTGCAAGGTCTTGAGAATCTTGAGAACCCCGAAGAAGCTGATGATGCCAAGTTGAATGAAAAGGAACACCTCAACTCTTTGTCTCTGGAGTGGTCAGCGCGTCCTAAAATAGAAAGCAGGACCGATGAATTGCTTATTGATAATTGTGAGCCACATGCAAACATTAGAGATCTTACAATTTCTGGTTATGGTGGTGTAAGATCTCCAATCTGGATTGAGAAACTTTCTGTCAACTTGATATCACTGAAGCTGATTAGATGCATAAACTGGGAGCATCTCCCTTCACTAGCAGAGTTTGTATCGCTGAAACATCTTACATTGCAGCACCTTTATAAAATACAGCAGATTGGTCAATTATCTCATGTTTCCAGTTCTGGCTGCAGTGACTCATCTCAACCAAAGTGCGCGTCATTTTCTATGAACAGATATCTACCTGCAAGTCTTCATACTCATAGTAAGATCTTGCCCTGAACTGGTTGAATTGCCTGTCCTACCTCCCAGTTTGGTGTATATGGAAATACACGATGCAGGGTTGACCAAATTTCCAAGGATAGGCAAACCATGTAATGAGGGCGTTGGGCCAGATTCATCACAATTGCTGCACATCCGTGTCAATCTCTGTCCAAGTTTAGCTTCATTTGATGACAGCGTTCTAGCACAGAGACACTACATAAAAACCATCCGTATCCTACGCATCACAACATGCAAAGAGCTGGACAATGTACCCCTAACATTTGAAGAAATGAATGAGCTTAGAGAACTCGAGATCAGAAACTGTCCAAAGCTGAGGACATCAAGAGATAAAATCCTGCCTCCATCACTTGAAAAATTAAGTATCATGCAGTGTGGCGACATAGAACTTCCACTGCTCAAGTCATTGCATGGACTAGAATTTCTTTCTGAGCTGGCTCTGAATAACTGCTCAGGCCTGATATCCCTCCCCCGGCGGATGTGTTCAGTAGCCTCAAGTCACTGAAGTTCATGGAGATAATGGGGTGTGAGAACCTCTTATCCCTGGCCGGGCTCGGTTCCGTTCAGTCCCTCTTTAAGCTGAAAATCAGCACTTGCAGTAAGCTCGCAGAGGTTGGTTTGTCCTTGCCTCTCGATGCATCCAATGATAGTGGTGATGGTGGAGTAGACAATATGGAATACCTACCGGCTCCTTGAAGATTGACTATCTTGAAATTGATGTCCCGTCCGTATTGCTTCTTGAGCCGCTCAAGGATCTTCGCCACACCAGAGGATTGGTGATTAGTGATGGACGCCAGATGAAGAACTTACCCGAGCGATGGCTTCTACAGAACAGCGAAGAGATCCAATCCCTGAAGATACTGGGTGCCAGCTCGCTGGAATCTCTGCCGTTACGTATGCAAGAATTATGCTTCCTCAACTTCTTGCTCCTATCTGGTGCTGGGAAGGGGAAGCTGGAATCACTTCCTGATCTGCCCTCCTCCCTGCAATGTCTCCATGTTATGGGCTGCTGTCCAGATGAGTTGGTGAAGCAGATTAGTGTAAAAGATAGTTCTGCATGGAACAAGATCTCACACATTGCCAAGGTGCATATAGGTAACTGCCTTTTCTCTCATCTTTCATCCTCACTTTTCCATGGTATGTTAAAAAAAATCAGTTTTATTTAAAATATTAAATGAGCATTTAATTTTCAAATAATAAGTTTTTACTGGCCGGTCATTATCTCCAAATATGCTTTGAGATTTACTGGCATGCTTTAACTTTTGGATGTCCGGAGGCCAGTGCTTCATCTTTGTCTGTCAAATGTACCCCAAACTTACTTTTGTTCTCTTATCTTGGCAAGGATAAATACATATCCTTTGGATGGTATCATTCGAAGATACATAATTCTTTACGGATTTTATCTTAGAACTTAGGACAACGTGTTCTGTCAAATTTTGTTTGCCAGCCTTCATAAAACCTTTTTACTAAATTAAAATGTTTGCTTTTGTGTTCCAACGTTTAAAATTTACTTGAGCTATTTCTTACACTGGTATGACTGCGTACATTCTGGCATTCTAAATTTTAATTCGATACATGTTAACTTTATTTGCCATTCATACAGTCTGATGACTGGCTTTAACCCTGTGTAGGAGATTCATACTTCACCAAGGGAAAGGTCTGCAACCAGGAGAATTTTTATTGAGGAAGTAATCAGTGGTTGTGATATGAGTAGTTTCTGTTTTGGTTGGCACGGATTCTGCTAGAATCCTGTGTTATCTGTAGTGGCTTTGAACTAACTGAAAAGCTGAGCACGGAAGCACCTACATGCTCCAAATATTTTCTTACATCATATATTATGGTATTTGGAACTAGTCAACCCTGATTTCATATTTGGGAGATTTTCGGCCCACCTGCTCCTCTTGGCGTTCTGAGTTGTCCAGTGTGTTCATATTTCATAGAATATAATGTACCATAATTTTTTCTACAAAATAGCCATTGGCATATGGCTAACTATATTTTTTTTCTAATTTTTATTTTTCCTTGTATTTATGTACCGTGCATAAATTATTGTAAATAAACATTAGAGTGTCCGAGCCTCAACCGTCAACAAAGAAGCAAAAAAACTCAATCGGAAGAGCGTGTAAGGAAGCCCACTTGAAAAACTGAAATAGCTAGGGCTGGAAACAAATCGGATGGAGACTGTGACATCGTTTTTATATTTTCAAAATAAATACAAATACGTAGATATTATCTACTCTCTCCGTACATAAAATGATGTTTCAACCTATCCAAATTTGTATGTATCTAAACATGGTTTAGTGTATAGATACATGCAAATTTGAATTAGGTTGAGACATCTAATCGGAGGGAGTAATACAGATGTGAAGGGGATGTTACTCAAATATGCACATGGATTAGATGATTAGTAAATTCGAAAGGGGTATGACTATACCATACATTTTAGATACTCCCTCCGGTTTTGTATACACAATAATAGACCCGTGGCATAAAAAAAAGTAATTACGTGACACACAATGGCATACAGTAAGTCAACCATAGGCTGGACAACTCAGAATGCATTTGAGTAAACCATAATTTGTGGGGTTCAATCACACAAAATGCATTTTATCACTCGACAAGTTTTAGACTGTAAAATTGGCATGTACGGAGTAGGTCAGAATTGTAGAAACTGGGCAAAGTAATTTAATTTGGATATATATCCACTTTACTATACATATTTGCTTCAAAAATTTAAAACCGTATTTGTAGCTGCTAAATAAATACCGATATTTTCATATCCATTTTTGATTTTACTCGGGATGTGGATATTTGCATATGCATTTTCACTTATCTCCGATTACTTCACTCCAATTGCACACGTAAAACATTAATTATCTTTACTTCACTTTCCTTTTATTTTTGTGCTTAATGTCAGCCTTATTTATTGCCATATCTGAACCAAGCATGTATTATTCCAGTATTACCATTTATAGTCTGTTTTTTTCTTTTCAAAATGGAGGTTGACTCCCGGCCTCTGGTCTCTTCATCAAAATGACGCACACAACTTTTTATTATATTATAAATCAAAACCTTATAACAAATACATCGATCATCTTGAAGCCACCTTCTAGACGACAACAGTCGCTACCTACAAGATTGATGAAGAGGGTGGCCATGATTAGGGCCGTATGCCCTGACCTCACACCTACACACATCATTTTAAGACCGGAGGTTTCACCAAGCCGCCCAATGGTGAGCCAAGAGCGCAAACCGGTCCAGCAGACCTTCGGCGTGCACCATATGCACACGCTCCATAAGCCGCCACCGTGTTCCTCCAACCCATCTTCAGGAGGGATCAATGCAATGATCTTGTCTGACATGTCGTCGACCCCGCCACGACACGAGATAGCGCCACCGCCCTGCGCGCGTCCATCATCACACGTCCGTCGCCGAGACCTCGTTGTGCCACGCCGTCGAGACCCGCCGTCATCGATGCGGTAGATGGGACACCGCTCCACCCACTGAAACCTCCAACGACGCAGTGTGTCACCATCATCCAATCTGGAAGATCCAGATCAAGGGTATCTCACGAAATAGCCGAGCGAGGAGAAGAGAACTCCAATGACGATGCCTTCACCAGGGACAAGGTATCAATGCTTATACACCGCCATTGTCCGTCATGACCAAGGTCGGCTCAGTTTTCACCGACAGTCGCGCCTCCACTTCCTTGCCGCCGACAGTAACCGACGGGCCAGACCGGGTTGGACCCGACCGAACTAGATGCAACGCCGTGACACCTGCATAGCCGGCTAGGACCTCCATGAGCAGGAATGGGGGCCGGGGGGGGGGGGGGGGGGGGGTGCCATCCCACCCCCATCGTGTCGCACCGGAGCCGGAGCACTAGCCGCCACCGTTGTGATGGATACGATAGGTGGAGTCCCGAGCCGGGCCGCCTGGACGAGCCGCCCCCACCAGATTAGCTCGCCGTCGTACTGGGGACTGAACGCGCGAGGAAAGCCGGGGCACCCGTGCGAGACTCCGCCGCGGCTGCGCCCTAGAGACGCAGTGGAGGAAGGCCCCACCGCCATCATGTTGACCAACTTAATATGAATTATATGTTACGAAAATATATAATTAGATACTTCAAATATTTTATTTTCCGGTGATATAATTTTTGTGTTTTATGTAGATCAAACTGAGACCAGTTACACGTGCATGACTAATAAACCAGAGGAGTATACAAAAACAGAGAGTAAAGAAAAGTGCATGCATTGGGGGATGGAGAAAAGCGGAATTAACATTATTAATTACGCATGGGATATAAGAGCAATTAAGAAGGCATGCCTTAAATTGCTAAACTCAGGAGAAGACCGAATGGACCCTGGGTTCCAAAATAATCGATGTTCTAGTTTTATCCCACGTCAACCTATCTTAAGTTTGACCAGAATTATAAAAAAATAAACACTTTTCCTATTTAACAACTAGCTGTTTTCTAATTGGAAAACAGCTAGTTTGTGGACCGTCCAATCCTTTCACCAATCTTGGCGCGCGCCTTCTCCTTTTCTCCTTTTCTTTTCATTCTTTTTTTGGTCGCTCGCCTGAGTCAACGAAGGTCCTTTGAGTAATTTCATTTTTTAATTTTCATTTTTGCTCCGCTCTGCGCGTCGTCTCGCCTCTGAATGAGAGGGACGAGGATGACAACCATGGCGGATAGGCCGTCACCGGAGCCAGACAGCCGGTGCCGCCGGGGTGGGGTGGGGAGGGGGACGGTGCTTCGCGAGCCGGCGATACAGCCGACGGAGGGAGCGGCGACCGCACGGCCGTGGCCATTTGCGGTGGAGAGAGTCGCGGCCCACTCCCTCGGTCGTCCGTCGGCAAAGAGATCTGCGATTCGGGAGCGGGAAAGGTGTGTGCGCCGCCGTCTAGATGGGTATTCTTCTCTTCTATCCCATCCATTGCCTGAAGATTGGTTGCTCGTTTGATTTGTTGTGTGGATTGGGATGCAGCGTTGTGTGGATTGGTGTATGTATTTTGGAGCGGGAGTTTGGGTGTGATAACCCACAAGTATAGGGGACCGTGTGTAGCCTTTTCGATAAGTAAGAGTGTCGAACCCAACGAGGAGCTAAAGGTAGGATAAGTATTCTCTCAAGTTCTATCAACCACTGATACAACTCTACGCACACTAAACGTTTGCTCTAACTAGGAAATAAAACTAGAGTAACAATACGGGTATAAAAGATAGCTTTGCGAGATAATAAATAACAAGAAAGTAAATGTTAGTTGCTGCAGCAATAAAGTGCACTAAAGAACCATAAACTAACAGTACATGAGTGTGTAAAAGTGGTGGAAAGTGTGATGGAATTGTCCAAGATTAATTAGTGAAGATACTTAGTTCATTGTCTTCGATGCAGTTTTCCATGTGGGAGAGGCTAAATATACATGCACTCGACTACTTGCGATTACACATACTATATGATTGTATTGTTAGCGGGCTTCCGCAAGCGCTAACAATGCATTAAGGTTTCCCCAACCATAGCCTTAAGTTAAGGGTCCTCTTACTCCCATACGTGCAACTCACCGGTTCGAGTCCTCATGTTTCTGTCACTCCGGCAGGACTACCCCCTTCCTTTACACATACTACAAACCCTATGATGTTTGATCCATGCGCGCACAAAAATAATGGACACCAAAGGACTGTACCATATCAACATACAACTCTAATGAACCAAAGACATTCAACAATGCAATCAAAGAACAAAGAAACTACATAAACATGACATAGATCATAGGATAAAACTTTATAGCATCAAACACCATGTTTACATAGAGCGGTACGAGGGTGTGGGAGGATGAACCACTGTATACAAGGAGGAATTGGCGATGGAGATGGCGGTGAAGATGGTGAAGGGGGCAGCGAGGAGCGCAGGGCGGCGCCGGCGCCGGCGGTGGCGCGGGGAACTCCTCCGCGCCGCCGGCATCAAGGGGATGCGCTGCCCTTTAGCCCCTTCCTCCATGGCTTCGATGAGATCCATGGGGGAGGCAAAAACATGGCTTTGGTGGCTGGAAATTCGTGTGTATGAGGTGTCCTTCACGACTAGGTTTCCTCCCTTTATATAGCCTCTCGGATTTCCGTCATCCCATCTAGGGTTTCGGTGGGACGGTGATATCTGGAGCATCCGGACTCCGATTGGGCCGAATTTTAAGTGCAGATCGTTCGGCGAAAATTCGCAGCAACTTTCGCTACTAGACTTTTTCCATTTGATGACGTCTTCTGTCCGTAACGTGACCATCTCCGAAAAACGTTTCCAGACAGATTTCAGGAAAGTCCCAATTCGACTCCAACAAGGTTTCCCTTGTATTCTTGATAATTCCTACACATCAAAGTGTAAAACAAGAACCTTGTGCACTTTTGCAACTATTAATAGGTTAGTCCAAATAAATCATAAACTTAATATAAAAACAAGTGCTAAAAACATAAAATTGGCATGAAACAATCAAAAATTATAGATACGTTTTGGACGTATCAACATCCCAAGCTTAGTTCCTACTCGTCCTCGAGTAGTAGGACGATAACAAAAGATAATTTTTGATGTTGAATGCTATGATCAGGTCTTTAACAATTGCATGACAAATGATGTATGGATAATGAAACTTAGCAATTATGTTACCTAATGAAAAGATGTCAACGAACTAAGAGTTCATAATATGAGATTTATAAACATCAACAAGATTGTAAAGATCATAATAAAGCATGGTAGAGTGGTATCTCGTTTGCCCTTTATTGTGGAGCAAAACATAAATGCTAGAGCACTCTGAACTTTAAGTGGAGATAGAAATAAAGATATCAAAGATAGAAACATCATAGTCATGCCACAATTAATAATATTCTGGGACAAACACATTACACTAAGAATGACAACTATGCTCTCAAAGAAGTGCTCAAAGAAAGGATGGTGACTCAACATAAAAATAAAAGATAGCCCTTCGCAGAGGGAAGCAGAGATTAACATGTGCTAGAGCTTTTTATTTTTAAAACAGAAGCAAAATTGTTTTGAGAGGTGGTTGTTCTTGTCAACGAATGGCAATAGAGTTCTTGTTATCTTCCATGTCAAACAAGTTTTAGAGCGGTTCCGAGATGTTTATACTTTGCACTTATAATATGCGCATATTATATAGCTTGACACTCCTCCCCACCATTGCTTACACAAACCATGGCTAACCGAATCCTCGGGTGCCTGCCAACAATCACATACCATGGAGGAGTGTCTATTTTTATTTTTATTTTATATTATAATGGTCTAACCAGCTCTTTGCAATATTATAGACGAGCAGATGAAGCATGCAAGTCTGGGAAAACTTTATTTGACATGGAAGATAACAAACCCAACTACTACTTCCTCATGAGCAAAAAACAATGGCACAAAATAAGAAGTATTTTGAAGGTTTTAAAGGTAGCACATGAAAATTTACTTGGAACGCTTACAAATACCATGCATAGAAATTTATAGTGGACTCTCATGGATAAACTGGGTTAAAGGATTTTGGATGCACGAGCAGCATTCCCGCTCAGTACAAGTGGAGGTTAGCAATAGACTGGGAAGCGACAACTGAGAGAGCATAACTATCATAATCATGTTTGCGACAAAATAATATTAACTGAGGCATAAGAAGTGATATTACCACTCTGAGTCACAAAAGTTCATCCAGGCTTGATAGACTTTTCTTTTTAGTCGAAAACATGTGTAAACATGCGCCATGTCGTTCCAAATAAATTCTTCAGAGGAGGATACTACAATACCATACCATCTTATGAACAGGACAATGCATGTTAACATCAAAATAACATAATATACACTATTAGCTAGTTGAGACTAACCATAAGAAAACATAAACTACTAAATATTATGCACACATCCTTTTTAAGTTTCATTAAATAGTCCAGCAACTAAGTAAATAAAAGATATGATAATCACCTCATTAGTGTAACCGGTATTTTGATGCTAAGATAAATAAATAATAAGATACAAACGCTCCAAGTTTATGCAAGTTTCTATGTTGCTCGAAAAACAAAGTTTAAAGGTTTGCAAACCGAGTTGTTGATGAAGAGGGATGCGGAGACATCCCCAAGCTTATGGCTTTGACCATTCTTCAATATTTCTCAGTTTGGTGTTCCTTCATTCTCTGTGAAAAAACTTCAACACAAAAACTTTCCCATTCTTTTCTGCGGTTAGACATTAGTGCAATAGATAATATTTCCAAA
This sequence comes from Poa pratensis, assembly GCA_947311845.1. NCBI lineage: Eukaryota > Viridiplantae > Streptophyta > Magnoliopsida > Poales > Poaceae > Poa > Poa pratensis. The sequence goes on along the minus strand of CAMZMU010000034.1, from coordinate 18,281,101 downwards.
GTGCTGCTATTAAACCAAATAAATTTTGTTTTTTAAGTTACAGAAAGGTTGCTTAAGTGGCAACTTCTAAATGAAAGGTAAGAACCATTAAGAATCAAATGAAAACGCAAAGAGGCCATTTTTGCACAAAAGTCAGAATCTGTCCAGAAAAACAGCAGCTGGAAAACGTAATTATTAGGTGCACTTAAACATGTCAATTTTAGCCAATTTTTGTGCGCGCAGAGGATTAGGTGATACGTAATCTGTAAAATTGACATTATTTTTCGAGTTTCCAGTAAAATATGAAAAATCGTACAATGAGCAGCAGATGCTAAAAACAGAAAATCCCTTTTTACATATGTATCAACTAAGCCAAATGGGTAAAACTTGTTACTTTATTTTTTGAAAAACTAAAAGACAGAGAGTAAACAAGACCTAAACATGCTATTAACAGCAAGTAAAACTTCAAATAAAACCAAAAGTAAAACCAAATAGAATTCAAACAAAGAACCAAATAAAGAAGCAAAAGAAAAGAAAATATTTTTGTTGTTTTAAATTTATAAGCGAAAACAAAATAAGAAATAAAAACCAAATAAAGAACCAGATAAAACCAAATAAAGAAAACCAAAAGCAATAAAAGAAAATTATGATACAAGTTAAGACAATACATATCATGTGAACGGATAATATTGATGATGAACGAGACAACCTGATATTAGTTGATGAATAGGGGATGACTCGGGCATCCCCAAGCTTAGATGATTGAATCTACTTGAATATGTTCTTGGGGTGCACCTGGGCATCCCCAAGCTTGAGCTCTTACGTCTTCTTGTTCATCTCATATTACCATATTGATTAGAACCTATAGGCTCATCCACATAAAACTTCACAAAACTGATTAGTAGGGTTAGTACTCATTAAATAAAATCCACTCATGTTCAAGTATTGGCAAATTTCATAATATTTATTAAACATTAGCCACTGTATATACCGAGGTTTTATTATTTCCGCTGTCCGTCGAAAAACTAAGGAAACTAAGAGCACCTAAGTACAATATTAAATAAACAGAATAGAAATCTGCCAAAACTGAACAGTCTGTAAAGATGGTACTCAACGAGATAGTTACGTAGCTCAACTCACAAAACTCAAAACTAATGAAAGACAGATAATAATCTCAGGTTTATGCACAAAAATTTTCAGATCAAAATACTATCCTGAGATTTATCACGATTTTATTTACAGAGAAGCACAAAATCTGTCTAAACTGAACAGTCGGTGAAGATCGAATTTTTCGAGACAGCTACGTAACTCAAATCAGAAAAGTCAGAACTAATGAAAGATTTATAACAAGTAGGGCTTTGCGCTCAAGAAATTTCAGATCAAGATCACGTTCTGGTGATTTTAAACATTTTATACGGTGGAGCACAGAAAATCTGTTTCGGACAGCAAAGCAAAACTATCAACTTTCAATTAACTAGAGATTATTATTAGCACTTTATTTTTATGTACAGAGGTATATACACAATATTTACATGTTTTTAGCTGAGAAGCTTCCATGGATTTTTTCTTTGGTTTCATAGGCATGAACACAAGTGTTCAAGGTCGACCCCACTTAACCATTGCTCATCTTTCCAATCACTCTCTTTTTGAAAACGTTTTTAGATAACAAGTACAACTAATTTTTTTTATAATTCGCATTCCCTATCCATACTAAGATAGAAAACAACTTAAAACTGAAAGTAAAAATTACTTAGATAAAGCAAACAAGTGCACACAAGAATATTCACCCCACGCTATGGCTCCCCGGCAACGGCGCAGAAAAGGTCTTGATAACCCACAAGTATAGGGTATCGTGCGTAGCCTTTTCGATAAGTAAGAGTGTCGAACCCAACGAGGAGCTAAAGGTAGGATAAGTATTCTCTCAAGTTCTATCAACCACTGATACAACTCTACGCACACTAAACGTTTGCTCTAACTAGGAAATAAAACTAGAGTAACAATACGGGTATAAAGATAGCTTTGCGAGATAATAAATAACAAGAAAGTAAATGTTAGTTGCTGCACCAATAAAGTACACTAACGAACCATAAACTAACAGTACCATGAGTGTGGAAAAGTGGTGAAAAGTGTGATGAAATTGTCCAAGATTAATTAGTGAAGATACTTAGTTCATTGTCTTCGATGCAGTTTTCCATGTGGGAGAGGCTAAATATACATGCACTCGACTACTTGCATTACACATACTATATGATTGTATTGTTAGCGGGCTTCCGCAAGCGCTAACAATGCATTAAGGTTTCCCCAACCATAGTCTTAAGTTAATGGTCCTCTTACTCCCATACGTGCAACTCACCGGTTCGAGTCCTCAGGTTTCTGTCACTCCGGCAGGACTACCCCCTTCCTTTACACATACTACAAACCCTATGATGTTTGATCCATGCGCGCACAAATATAATGGACACCAAAGGACTGTACCATATCAACATACAACTCTAATGAACCAAAGACATTCAACAATGCAATCAAAGAACAAATAAACTACATAAACATGACATAGATCATAGGATAAAACTTTATAGCATCAAACACCATGTTTACATAGAGCGGTACAGAGGTGTGTGGGAGGATGAACCACTGTATATAAGGAGGAATTGACGATGGAGATGGCGGGAAGACGGTGAAGGGGGCAGCGAGGAGCGCAGGGCGGCGCCGGCGCGGTGGCGCGGGGAACTCCTCCCGTGCCGCCGGCATCAAGGGGATGCGCCGCCCCTTAGCCCCCTTCCTCCATGGCTTCTTGGGAGCCCTCCCCCATGGAGATGAGATCCATGGGGAGGCAAAAACGTGGCTTTGGTGGCTGGAAATTCGTGGGTATGAGGTGTCCTTCACGACCTAGGTTTCCTCCCTTTATATAGCCTCTCGGATTTCCTTCATCCCATCTAGGGTTTCGCTGGGACGGCGATATCTGGAGCATCCGGACTCCGATTGGGCCGAATTTTAAGTGCAGATCGTTCGGCGGAAAATTCCCTGAAAGTTTCGCTACTAGACTTTTTCCATTTGACGACGTGTTCTGTCCGTAACGTGACCATCTCCGAAAAATGTTTCCAGACAGATTTCAGAAAAGTCCCAATTCGACTCCAACAAGGTTTCCTCTTGTATTCTTGAATTCCTACACATCAAAGTGTAAAACAAGAACCTTGTGCACTTTTGCAACTATTAATAGGTTAGTCCAAATAAATCATAAACTTAATATAAAAACAAGTGCTAAAAATATAAAAGTGGCATGAAACAATCAAAAATTATAGATACGTTTTGGACGTATCAGGGTGTTCGTGCTCTATGGCGGCAGTATTTATGCCAGTGCTTGTGTGTTGAGCTTGATGATGCGTAGATTAGGGTTCAGTTGTTGGTGTTCATCCTCAGTTGCGGCAGTACCTGGCTGTAGTAGATTAGGGTTCAGTTGTTGGTGTTCGTCCTCAATTGTGGGAAATGTGTAGCATTTTCATGGTGTGTTGTTATGTTAATTTAGTGTATACTGCTGGATTATGATTTTAGTAGCTTGTTTGCTGTTTTTGTGAGCTCTGGTTTTGAAGTTCAATAGATTAGCATCAGTGTCATTCATTTGTGTTCTGATTACTCTGAATTCTCTCTTTGCACCAAACCATGATGTGAAATTGCATGCAGTTTTTCATCAGCTGTTTGAGGATGGTGGCCATTTATTCCTAAAATGCAAATTCGCCAAGCAAGGTGGAGGGCTCTACTTGTAGAGGATGTTCGGCTTAAGTTGCTGCCATGTCAGTCAGCAATGGAGGTGCTACACGAGGTTCTCAGTCTAACTGAGGATGAGAAACTGCTCACTATTGCCCTAGTATGGAGCTGCTGGACTGAACGCAATAAAGGCAATCATGGTGAACATCGTCTGTACATTGAGCAGTTTCAGTTTAGTGTCAGGCGGCATGTTGATGAATGGAATTATTATCTGAAGAAGAAAATACAACCTACACATGCTGCGGAGACATGCAAGTGGAAACGGCTTCTTGTTGATTTCGTCAAGATAAATATCAAGATCCTGAGTGTGTGGTATGTCTTACGTCGATAGCTTTGAACATAGCTTATCATCTAGCAACAAAGTACGAATCTCAAAACATATTTTGCTTGTTTTTTGGTTTTGCCTTCTGTGTCTCTTTAAGTCATTTTTTAAATCTTAGTATGGGTCTGTTTACTTTCATTGAAGGAGAATGTGAAGCCTGGGAGAAGATCTTTTTGTCAGTATATCATTCTCTTAGTCATATCTTCTAGTTTGTTCAGTTGTTTTGGAGCTCGTGTTCTCTTAGTAGTATTGTGTAAACATTTATACTCCGTATATGTTTTGATAGCTTTATGTTCTCAATATTGTTTCTCTAATTTTCTTAGTCTTTGTTTTGTAGTTCATGTTCTCTTAGTCATATATTTTTTCAGTATCATTTCCTTATTTTCCGAGTCATTGTTCTCTTAGTGTCTCAGTCTTCTTTTCTCATTCTCTCATTATTTCATTAATTGAGTCACTTCATTTCTCTGCATTTCTTCAGTCCCTCATTTTTTGCATTTCACTCGGTTTCTTAGTCATTTAGTTATTTATTGTCTCTTTAATTCATTCATTAAGATTGTTCAGCCTCTCATTTAGTTAGTATCTCATTATTTAAGTTTTTCAGTCTTAAGATATTTTCTCAGTTATTTTCGTTAAGTCTCTCAATTTGTTAGTCTCTCATTATTTCATTCATTCAGTCTCCCATTACTTCAATCAGTCATTGTTTGCATTTTAAGTTTCTCATTATTTCAGTATCTTGTACTTTCAGTGATTTAGTTTCTTATTATTGTTTAGTCTTTCTATTTTTCAGTTCCTCATTTCTTTGTTTTGGAATATCTTGAGCATATCAGTTTATGAGGTTCTCATTTCTTTCAGTCATCAGTTAGTCATTTATGGACTTTGTTGAGTCTTTCAATTCTTCAGTCCCTCATTTCTTTGCTTTGAATATCTTGAATATATCATTTTATCAATTTTCAGTCCTTATTTTGTAGTTACTCAATGCTTCATCATTTCATTCTTGAAATTTCACTTAAGTATCTCACTAATTCAGTTTCTTCATTTTTCATTCTATCCGTCTTATTTGGTCAGTTGTTTTCCATTTTTTCTGTTTGTAACAATATCAATCTGTGTCTCAGCTCTCTCTCAGCTTGCATATGTCTGGCGATGGAGGGAGTGGTGCTCTGCGGAGCTGGTGCGATTGCTGATGTACAGAGTGGCAGTTCAAGAGGTAGCTAGAGAGGGCATCGATTCACAGGGGGTTGGAGTCTGCTGCTAATCGAGATGACAGAACCCATCTGTCCTTTGTGCATAGTAAGGTTCAGTTTAACTGCAGTAGGTTCAGTCCATTCTTTTGTTCATTGTGCGTCTCTCTGAATTTAGTGGACTCAAAACAGAGTCGTCTCAAAGAATGAGGGGAATAAAAAATGTGTCTGTTTGGCGGGAATCTTAAACAGACAGAAACTCATTTGTGTTTCTTAGTCATTTTTATGAGTACAGGTGTCATTATTCTATTGGTCTAGAAAACTGTCTGTTCCTGAAAAACAAAACAGCTAGCTGCTCGTTAGACACTCCCAAAATAAATCAACATCTAAAACACAAATTTATTTTCGTACTATGTAGATTTGACAATCTATATCTATATCTATACCTAATAATAATAAAAGCATTATTGAAATTTCTTGTGGTACGTCATTTTTATTTTCGATTCTACCCTTACAGAATTGGAAATATTACGTTATTTGCCACCGTTGCCTCTCCTTCTTCTCCACCCGCGACTGCTGCCCGTCAGGGCCACCTCGATGCAGGCAATGCGCGGCAGGCAGCGCCTCCGCCGCTGCAGCCGAGGTCAGGCCTTCGTCGCCGCATCCGAGATCAGGATTAACTGTGTCTCCCTAAGAAACGACCTGGTCGGAAATGACGAGGTCATTGCGCACGCGCTACAGGAGGAGCTCGCCCAGATCGCCATGACCGAGGCCTCAGAGATCTCGTCCGCTGACGGAACTGCTGGAGTATCTCGCCCAATTCACCATGGCCTAGACCTCAGGGACCTCTCCGATGTGGCCGCTCGGCATGCCGATTCTCTTCGTGCTGAGCCGCAGCGAGATCAGGTTTAACGTCTCTTGCTCACGACCAACACTAGCCTCCGTTGCCATACATGTTTTAATTTTTTGATTTCATTTCTTCCGAGAGATGTCATGCATGGTGTGCTTTATCACGATTCCTGATCTGCTGCAGGAGTAAGCAATCCGGCGCCTGTCTCAATCCATTCTTATGGGTCACCTCTCCCGAGTCCTGACAAACAAGTAGCAGCAGGTCGTGACAGCCTCCTCGCCGTGCGCAAGTGTATACTAACCGTGCCTTCAGTTGAATTCTGCTCTAACTATCCATCACATGTGCAATTGCATGCCTCGATCCGAATACAGGTGACCTGGTGGTCATTTTAGACCCCTACTTTGCAATATGATGCATTATATTCATTTGGCAACGCCACTTTTTGGCTAGGACCCTTTTTATTAATCAAGTTGCAGAAGAATATATTACCGCATTCCACCACAGCATATGAGGTGAAATATGAGAGGACAATAAATGGATAACTTTAGTGGTATTTATCTAATTATCTGATTTACCGAGCAAAGTAACAGACTTTATGCAACTTAGAAGCTTAAAAGACAAACTTAGAAATTGTAAGCTGAGCTCCACTTGATGCTTCGTTGTTTTATTAAATCGTCTTTGATGGTTACATTACAAGGTATTCTTGATGGTGCATCTCAAGAATATGACAAAATTTTGTGAGCGCCCTTTATTTCCTGGCTATAATGGGCATGCACTTTAATTATGTTATGTTCAAGAGCACCGATTTCATTTCATGTTTAGAAAATCGGTTGTCTTTCTTTTGCAAGGTGATAATGCTCTTTTTTTGTATTGTTTAAATTTTTTTTTTGTGAAAGGATGTATCCTAGAGAAGAGGCAAAGTGACTCAAAGTCTTATTCTAGGGACGATTGTAGGAGATTGCCAATCACCAGGGAGTAGAAGGATTTTGTGGAGCAAGAGAACATGGGAAGGAGGAGGCCAAGATCAGCCACCGAACAAGTAGAAAGAGGAGTCGATCAAGAAAGGTAGCAAGAGCTGAGATGGAGCAGATGAAGCAACTAGAAAAGCAATCCCTAGAATTAGTTCCAGGCATTTTCAAGTAAACAAGTTATACCCTTGCACTTTATTGGCATGGTGGAGTTCCTGAAATTGTTTTGTCTGCTTATGTCTTGATCAAATTTATGGATGTGACTGAACTTTCGGACTTCAGAATCAGTACACCTCTTTTAGTCATATACAGTTAAACATGATATGGAAAGATAGCAGTATCGGACAGTGACAACATAACATTTTTTATCTCTCTTGTGTCAGCATAGTTATTCAGTCATTGTGAAAGAGAGTAAAGTATGTCTGGAAATAGGTAAAGTGTGTCATGATTTTTATTGTAATCTGAGATGCAACATATAATGAGGGTAAGTAGCAGCTCCGTACAGAATAAAAAATGTTAGTAGCGATTTCCGTGCGTAGGATTCTCCTGCGTAGGTCATAACCTCCGTCCGAGAAACGCTAGCACATCCCCGGCCCTAGCCTCACGCAGCCCGGCCTCCCTCGCGGTTGCGCGCCCGGCGCGGAGCCGTGGCCGACCTCACCCGCGGCGCACCAGAGGCTCAACATCACGCCGGCCGCTCCGCCCTGTCTCTCCCCGTCACGCGAGCCACTCCACGCGCGGACGCGCTGCTCTCCGTCGTGTCTTCTCAGCCAAAACTGAAACACGATGCCTCTCCGCCTGGCACGCCTCTGTTGCTGGAGAGTGGAGTACTGGTAATTAGCCAGCCAACGAGTGCTTCAATTTTAATTTGCAACATCGTTGGCTGTTGCTTCAGATTTGATTCTGAATTTTGAAGTTGCAGTGGCCTGAATTTTGATACTGAATGTGCAATACTCACTGCCGTAGGAACTTATTTTAAACTTTCCAAATTATGTTAAACAAATTTCGTCTGATCCACAATCTCCACCCAATCTGAGGAAATAAATTATAATTAAGTGCCTGTTTAGCAAAGCTCTAGAAGATGGGTTCATGTGTATCGTGTGATTTGATCTGTCTCAGCCGTATGGTCCCTGGGTCTTATATAGCTTTCCCCTCATGTTCAATCTTTCTCATAATCAGAAGAGAGAACTTATTGAGGAAGAGTGGACTTCTTTCCACATATTACGAGGGAATCGATGATGTTTTTTTGCTCGCGCTTCAGTCTAAGACCACACCGGATTGGGGACTCTGATTTCCAAATTGGCTTAGAGTGTTGTCATGCATGAGGTTGCAGTTTTGAAATAGACAGGTTGTGTTAGTAAACTTTTGTACTGAAAAATATGAAATTGAGGTGATGCCATCTGTTCAACGAGTCCGGATTCAGGGCAGTATTGCAGTTGCCTTTGAAGCAAAGGTTGATTACATTGCTGAACCATGATCGCAGTTGAGAAGCCTAGCATCATCACAACATGTACGCTTTGGTTTTCCTATACCAGTTTGATGTAACGAATCATGTCTCCATTCATAATAAGCAGATATATGCTGAGGGTTTAATTTTAATTACCACGTGAAATCAGCTATAATTGCACACATTTTATATATCAAGAAATATTCTATGGAAATAACAACAGGAATGGTGGATACAATGGTGCGAATGCGCAGGGTGGCAGAAATCTGGTGGTTCTTACTGAAGTTCAGAAACAGATCTCGGGGGCTTTCTCTTCCAATAGCTCGGCAGATCAGAGGGGAGGACGTTCTGAATCAGTAGCGCAGGGGAGTGGCAATGATGATATAATGAAGGATGCAGCCTTTGGGAAATTCTTGTCTACCTTAACCAAAACAAGCAGTGACAAAATGTTTACTTTACAGAAGGAATACAGTAAAATACTTGACACCATTGTCGAGCAAGAAGAAAACGAAGATGAGATGGAAGGAGTGGTGGAAGATGGCTCTGAATCAGAATCGGCAGATGAAATACAAGACTCTGTGTTAGGAGATGGTTCATTGCATCCTACTTTGGGGAATTCGTCTGAGCGAGTGGAGGTCATCTCGCTGGATGGATCTCAACCGGAAATTTTATCCACACAGGAAATAGAAGCTGCAGGTGAAGAGGAAGAAGAAATGGCTAATACTACTGTTATTCCTGATCCAATGATTCAACCAACTAGATGCAGTGCGAGGTTGTCTGGCATGAATGCCTCCCATATCAGAGTAGAGAATCGAGCAAGAAATCAAGCTACCACCAGAGACCTCGAAGGTACTAACCTAACCCATACCAATTCTTTTGCTGTTTTAGATGATGAAGATATCATGAATAGGGCGTTAGAAATGGGTGTAAATCCAGCGGCTTTTAATCTTGAAAACATTGATAAAATAAGAGATTTAGAGATTGCTCGTCATAGTCTTGAGAATAAGCAAACAGAGGAAGACGAGCCGGTTCAGGATGCACAAGAACAAATGGTTCATTTGCTGGGATGGGGAGAGGATGAAAATGAAGCAGATGGCTTTACTCCTGTTTTGTCCAGAAGTGCTAGAAAAAGATTAAGAGCTGCTAAGAAGGTTAAATGGGGAGGTGCACAATCGAAATCAGGTGCATCTTCGGGGAAAGTTAGTGCTGATCACCCTTTGAGTGCAGTACTAACAGGACCTAGAGACAGGAGGAGAAACCCAAAGTATTTATGATAGGAGCAAGCTGGAATTGCAGAAGTGCGGGTAAGAAGGGTATGAGTGATGTGTTGCAGGAGTTTCTTAGACATAATGCTTTAGACTTTGTGGGCTTGCAGGAAACAATGAAGAAGGATTACTCTGCGGCTTTCTTCAGTAAGATTGATCCTTTGAATCAATTTTCCTGGAGTTGGCTCCCTTCAGTAGGCAAAGCTGGGGGTATTTTGGGTGGTGTCAGGAAAGACAAATTTGATGTGAAGAAAGTGTCTATGGGGAAGTTTCATGTTAAAGTGGTTGTTTTTTATATCAAATTACAAATTGAGTGGTGCTGGGTTGTAGTTTATGGAGCAGCTCATGAATGTGATAAAGATGATTTTCTGATAGAATTGGCTCGTGTTTGTGGGGATCAGAGTCTCCTACTCTTATTGGGGGGGGGGGGGGGGGGGGGGGGGACTTCAATCTGCTGAGATTTTCGGCTGACAAGAACAAAATCATTAGATCTAATAAGTGGGGTGACATGTTTAACCGCTTAATTAATTCTTATGAGTTGAAGAATTGGAAATGTCTGGTGGACAGTATACTTGGTCCAACAATCATGCTGTGCCAACCCTTGAGAAGTTGGACAGATTTCTGGTGAGCAAAAGCTGGGAAAAACTTTTCCCTTTAACAACAGTGCACAAGTTAACGAGACAAGCCTCTGATCATAATGCCATTATCATTGACACAATGAATGAGACAGAGATGAGAAGAAGAGAATTCAGATTTGAAAAAAGCTGGCTTGGAGAGGTTGAGTTCTTGACCCGAGTGGAGAAATGCTGAGCGAAACCTGTCAGAGGAAGGAATAATCTGGAACGGTTTCAAAATAAGTTGAAAATGGTGAAAAATGACTTGAAAGGTTGGGGTGCAAATGTGAGAGGGGAGGCTAAGAAACTAAAAAAGCAGCTGACGGATGAACTTCAAGAACTGGAGTTACTAGAAAAAGCTGGTCCTTTGAACCATGCTCAACTAATTAGAAAAGGCCAAGTTCAGAAAGCCTAGATGAAGGTTCATGAAGAAGAGGAGCATTACTGGCAGCAGAGGTCGAGTGAAAAATGGTTGCTGAAGGGAGACAGGAATACTGAGTATTTCCACAGAATAGCTAATGGAAGAAGACGCAAGAAGGTGATTTTTTCACTAAAAAAAGACCATGATATCATTCAGGGTACGCCAGATTTATTGAAGCATGCTACTGATTTCTACAAAGATTTATTTGGCCTAGCTCCATCTTCTGGGATCAATGTCAGACCGGATATTTGGGGTGAGCTAGAGAAATTGAATGAGGATGATAGGAGGGATATGGAGAGACCTTTTACTGAAAAAGAGATCAAAACAGTGATTGATTCAATGGAGAAGAATAAAGCTGCAGGTCCAGATGGATTCCCCGTGGAGTTTTATCAGAAGTGTTGGCAGATTATTGGCAGGGATATGATGGTTTTGTTCGATGATTTCTATCATCATAGAATTGATCTGGCTAGAATTAATTATGGTATTGTTACCTTGATACCAAAAGGAGAAGATGCTGATAGAATTCAAAAATACAGACCTATCTGTCTGCTACAGGTCCTTTTCAAAATCTTCACGAAGGTTATGACGGTTAGAACCGAACCATACATGGGAAAAATGATAAACAAATGCCAGACTGCTTTCATTAAAGGCAGAAACATTATGGATGGGGTGGAACTGTTACAGGAGATCTTGAAAGAATCAAAGTTCAGAGGTCACCAGGGGATTGTGTTGAAGATCGATTTTGAGAAGGCGTATGATAAGGTAGACTGGGGTTTTCTATTTGAATGTTGTAAGCAGAAAGGTTTCAGCGACAGATGGATGATCTGGTTGAAGAATGCAGTGACACAAGGAACTCTTAGTGTAAAATTAAATGATACTATGGGCCCTTATTTTGGTAGTCACAAAGGAGTGAGGCAGGGTGATCCTTTTCACCCTTTCTCTTCAATGCAGCAGCTGAAGTTCTAGCTAAGATGGTGCACACTGCTCAGGATGCAGGGTTGTTTTTGGGCTTAGCTGATCATCTGATTGATAAAGGGATATCAATTATGCAATACGCCGATGATACCGTTTTCTTGATCAAAGATGATATTGAAAGTGCTAGAAACTTGAAGCTGTTGTTATATATCTTTGAGTCCATGTCTGGCCTCAAGATAAATTTTGAAAAAACAGAGGTTTTGATGATTTTGGAAGATGGTGTGAAACAACAACAGTATGCGGATATGTTCAACTGCCAGATGGGAAGTTGGCCCATTAAATATCTTGGGGTGCCAGTAAGTGCTAGGAGAAACTCGGTGCAAGAAATGAGATTCCTGGGTGAAAAATTGAGGAAAATGCTAGATACATGGATGGGAGGAGCTCTGTCTATTGGGGGCAGGGTTATCCGCATTGATGTATGCATGTCTAATACATCCATTTATCATCTGTCTATGTTCCTACTGCATAAGACTACAATTGAAGAATTGAACAAGCCTAGGAGAGCTTTTTTATGGTTCAGTACAGCAGCTAAAAGGATATACCACTTGGTGAAGTGGAAACTGATTTGTAAACCCAAAAGAAAAGGGGGTTTGGGGGTTAGAGATTTGGCTAAATTCAACATCAGTTTGATGTGCAAGTGGTGGTGGCGCTTGGAGGCTGAAGATGGTCCTTGGCAACAGTTTGTGAGAGTCAAATACCTGGGGGACGGTGGTATCACCAATATCAAACATAGAACAATGGATTCGGCGTGCTGGATCGATATGCTTCGGGTCAGGGAGAAATACCTGAAGGGTAGAGTGATGTCAATTGGCAATGGTAAAAGGACTGACTTCTGGGGTGATGCTTGGTGTGGATCCACTCCTTTTCGGGAGATCCTTCCAGAACTGTTCGAAATTTGTAATGAACAAGAGATATCTGTTGCTGAGATAGCTGCTAGAAGGTGGAATTTGACCTTCAGAAGATGGTTGACTGCTGGGTTGCAGAATGATTTGAGGAAGATACATAATTCAGTGGTTGGAATGGCTCTCAATGACGATGTTGACAAACCCAGATGGAAATGGACAAAGAGTGGCAAGTTTACAGTTAAATCAATGTACGAAAATCTGACAAGTAGTGGGATTGATAGATCGTTTCGTCATTTGTGGAAGTCGAAGGTGCCCCTTAAGATCAAAATCTGGCTCTGGCTTATTTGGCATAACGCAATCCCTACTAAAGATAATATGATTAAGAGAAAGTGGGTGGGTAATCCTAAATGTCAGTTTTGTGATAGTGAGGAAACAATTCTGCACTTGTTTTTCCAGTGTGATGCGGCGAAATATGTTTGGAGTGTGGTGGGTACAACTATTGGGGCTGGAAACCGACCTGGCTCTTTTCTGCAATTCTTTTGGTGGTTGCCGCAATATTTGTCGGCGAGTAGGAATATTCAGATTACTGGGTTGGCCTCCATTTGCTGGGCGATCTGGAAAATTTGAAATCGTGCCTGCTTTGAAAAAAAGCTAATGACTTCTCCATTTGAACTAATCAGTTACGCCTGTGTGTTTATGAATTATTGGGCAGGACTCCATCCGAGACAGGAGCAAGCGGACATCCGAGCAGGGGCATCAATCCTGCTGCGGACGGCAGCTGCTGGGTTGGCAGCAACTCAGGCTGGTGATTCTAGACCACCTGTGTTACTCAGGCTGGAAGACGGCGACGCGACAAGCAATCAAGATGTATCCATGGATGGGAAAGAAGCTGATTCCATGGTGAACAATCAGGATGCGGTGGTGACGGGTGAAGATAGGATTGATGCTGATGGTGGCTTGGACAAGGTGATGGATGATATGGAGGAAGATTCCCAGAGAGAGTAGTTTTTCGCAAGTTCGTGTGTGGAGAGAAGTCAGTTCTGCGCCCAGTCTGTTTTGTACTGCTTTAGCTGATTCTAGTCCTTTTTCCCTGCTGTGGACTGAGTGGTGGCTCCCTTCGTGGGCCTTTAATTTCGTTGTAAGCACTAAACAGCAAAACCCTGGTGGTTTGCGCTGAGACCTCTGTGTTCCGTTAATATTAGTGGAACCTGGTCCCCTGTTTGGGAGCGTATGTAAAAAAAAATATCAAGAAATATTCTTCATAGACGGTGAGACATATCACAAATTTTATTTTCCGATACTAAGTATTTGATGAGCTGAAACAATTTTAGAAATTGGATTAACATTGATAGATTAAACTTCACTTCTTACTAGCGCAGGGTATCATTTTGATGAGTCTGGCAAGTGCTAAGACAACTACCGTTGCATCTCCATTGGCACAAAGATGGCTAAGAGGGCAAATGCAAGGCCTGATTCCTCCTGAGTCAAGTGTTCAGGTGACAACCTCTCTCTCACTTCTCCAAAAACGTGGAAAGAGTAGAGGAGGCCATAGTGGTCTCTAGATGGGAGAAAGCGGAAGGACGACAACGGAGTTTCGACAGGATCAAAATCTATTACTTCAGGTGAGCATATTCATGTTGACATGACAATGGTGCCGCGAACAATCACCGAAGGTGTTGGAAATCCATCGGCGAGACACCAGCCAGAATATTCAATAAAAATCGTGTTGCAACAACGGACAGGCTCGCAAGACTCTTTTTATAAATTGAATAAGTTTGATCGCACGGCCAGTTTGCTGTTGTGTTAACTTGATGTTTATTGGACTATTACTCTACATGGCTCCATCGAGTCTGGGGCAAAATTTACGTGGTAACGCTTAACCAAAAGTTGATTTCTTAATCTCTCGTTGCAACGCACGGGCATGTTTACTAGTTTATAATAATAAACTTATATAAGTTTAATTTAGGAACAAATTCAAAACATCGATTATTTTAGTACCGAGGAGGGAGTAGTTTTGCCCCTCCAAATTCTGGTCTAGAGAGCAGTTAGCTGGCCGACAGAGACGACAATTAACGTGCCACAGAAGTCGAGAAACAAGTAAAAAAATAATGCATGCTAGTTGTTTTGAAAAATGCAAGTGTCCTAATCCCTCCGTTTTTTAATATAAGATGTTTTAAGTGTTGCACATGTTGTCTGGATACATACTAAAGTGAGTGAACATACACACTAATATATGTCTACATACATTTATATACATGTGCACGTGAATAAATGCTAAAACATCTTATATTAAAAAACGGAGGGAGTACATTAGTATATTACTTTTCGCGCAGTCCAGTCCATTTCTCTAGGCTTCGAGAAGTCGTCCAACCAAACAAACACTTCTCGTCCAACCAAGTAGAAGCAAGCAGTTCTGCTGCTACAGTCACCGGAGCTCGGTGACTCGATTGCTGCAACGCGCTCTTCGAGATCGCCGATATCCCCCCCCTCCTCCGGTGCAGGCAGATGGTTGCCGCACTTGTGTTCGCCGGGAAGTCGGTGGCCACTGCTGCCATCTCGTTCTTGGTCAGGAAGGCTTTAAACTACCTCGACAAGTACCACAAATCCGAAGGCATGGAGGAGGTGCAGAACCGGCTCCGGCAGGCCATGCCACAGATCCAGTCGGTGCTCGATGTCGTCCAACCGCAACGATTCAGGGAGCAGCAGAGCAGCGCACTGGATGAGTGGCTGTGGCAGCTCAGGGACGCCGTCGAGGAGGCCGAGGATTCCATCGACGAGCTCGAGTACCACGAACTCGAGGCCAAGGCTAAGGACCAAAAGGTTAGTGGCCGGGCTCTTGCTTTGGTAAGATGAAGAATAATTTTGTCAGATCTGTTAAGAATGCCAACCCTTTGAACAAGACTCTCAAGAGGCTGGTGAAAGCTGTGGATGGATTAGACAAGGCTGCTGCAGGTGTTGCCAATTTCCTCGTCCTCACGGAACATCTCAGGGGAACGGCCTCAAGCAGTCAGCAGCAAGCGCAGGTGGTCGACAATGATCGCGAGACAGGCTCAACATTAAGTGCAACCATATTTGTTGGGCGAGAGAAGGAGAAAGAACAGATACTTCAGTGGCTGAAAAAGACATCAGCTGAATCGGCGGCAAGCACGAGTAGTGTTCCGATTGTTTCATTGGTCGGTCACGGTGGCATGGGCAAAACTACCCTGGTTCAGAGCGTCTGCGAAACATCTGAGGTGCGGAACCGTTTTAAGGTCATCTGGGTTACTGTCTCTACAGCCTTTGACGCGACATCGGTAACAAGTAGAATTCTGGAGTGTGTGACTGGGAGAAAACCAAGTGCTAATCATTTGGAACCACTGCAGAAATCACTCCGGCGGATAATGAACTCTTTTACGTTCTTGCTTGTTTTAGATGATGTCTGGGAAGATAAGAAAAGAGAGGAATGGGAAAAGCTATTTGCTCCTTTCAGGAAGTTGAACACTGGGAGCAAAATTTTGTTGACAACCCGAATGAAATCCGTAGCATGCATGGCGGCAGAGGCGATGCAAGTCAAAGAAGAACAGTGCTTGACATTAGGAGGACTGAAAGAACATGAAAATCTGGAGCTGTTCAATCATCATGTGTATTCTGGTTTGAATCCAGAAGATTATGGGCACTTGAAATTAATGGGAGAACAAATAGCAAGGAAGCTAGGAGGATGTCCCCTGGTAACAAAGGTTGCTAGCGGGCATTTGCATGATATTATGACGTTTGATTACTGGAACAACTTCCTGGAAAAAGGATTAGAACAGTTTAAAGGAACTGCAGAGGATATTATGAAGATTCTCAGGTTAAGCTACTACCACCTACCGGTAGATTTGCAGATGTGCTTTCGATTTTGTAGCTTGTTTCCTGAGGACCATGAATTTTTTAAGGAAGAACTGGTGAAGATGTGGGTGGGTTCAGGATTGGTCTCACAGGCTACATGTTACTCAACCTTGAACGTAATGGACACTGGTGAACAATTCTTGGCTCAGCTGACCAGGAAATCATTCTTTGATGTGAAAACCAAAGAGCTGAATGATGTGGTGGGAAAAGAATATTATGTAATGCATGACATATTGCATGAATTGGCAATAAATGTTTCATCTGGCGAATGTGCAAGCATAAATGACCCTACAAGGTTTGATGATAAGAAGGATACGGTCCGGCACATATGTGTTTCCCATATCCACAATTTTTCTGTTGAGGACGTGAAGAGGATCTCCTACTTTAAAAACCTACGCTCTATTATCATCGATAGTTCTGATGCGGTTGACACAGATATAGTTTGTGCACTTGAAAATGTTGTTGAAAGATCAAAATCATTGCGTCTGTTTCATTCAAGATTGAGGAACACATTCCAGATTGCTGACAAGTTCGGTGAGCTAAAGCACCTCCGCTATCTGTACCTGGATCGAATATCACCAGAGGGGATACGTACTGTGTCCAAGCTTTATCACTTGACGCTAATTCATTATCAAAATGGTGTGCAGAGGGCAACATAGTAAGTCCATTTCGCCTTTGTCACGATGCTATGGTGTTTTACTATAAATTGCTTGAATTGTTCAGCTTATTACTAGGAAAGCAAAAGTTCCTTTATCATCCATCTTGTTGTCTTTCTTGCCTATAAGTGCATCTTACTTCTAGCTCTATTGTGAGGGATTGATTATAATTGGTTATATCTTTGGTTGCTACTCTTGTGTAAGATTGCGTTGGAATTTCCTTGATTAATTTTTGTCATGTTGGCATACTTAGCAAAGCCTAGGTATTTAAATCTTGCTAATGATCTTGTAAAAATCTGCAAGTCTTAAATCGCGTGTCATTTTTTTTTTGCATAGATAGTACAGGTTTTTGAAACCACCTATTCACTCTCTCTTACAGGGCCGTACCTGGGAATGTGGGCCCCCGGTGCAAAAATGATAATTAGGCCCTAGATATCTATAACATAACTTAATTAAAATTTAATAATTTGATATTTTTTGAAGCTAATACACTTCAAAAAAGTGTTATCTTATCAAACAGAAAACCTTAGAAGTTAGAATCATTTTGGAATTCCATGAAACTACTAATTATCCTCTTCTGGAATTCACCACGCCTTACAAACATGCAATGCAACTTCTATATGCTGTATCACTAATTACTTAAATTTTAATTTATAATATTAATTGTTCCATTAGATTTAACATAGAAAATATTTCATAATCTTTCCATGGAATCTTAGCAGTGGAAGATCGAGAAAAAAAATCCAAAAACTTCATCTATTTTCGGACATACGGAGGAATACATGTTCATTAATTAGTTCATCATAAGCAACCTTCTGCAAAATATTGTTTCCGCTTTATCTTTTTTCTGTCCTAGAACGTATGTTAAATTAAAAAATGTTGTTGCTTACAATAAGGATTGACATGGGTAATTCACAAAAATAAAAGTGTAACATTAGCATAGGTGTGAAAAGATGAATTGCCGTATTTTTGGGAATTGCAAAGAAATTGAAGAAATAGGCCGTAGCCCCGCTATATTCATATAGCAACCACCCGATACAACCAACAGACACAAAATGCTGGGGCAACAACAAACATACACCCAAAGAAAAGAAGAAACAAAAAGGAGACATAGGCGGATTGACTAAGCTACGGTGACTTGTAACTGTTGCGCCCTCTCCGACGAAGTACCACCACGCTCCTAGCACCGAATCGACGAGTACCAAGCAGCACCTTCAAGAAGTCACGCGCGCGCTGCTGCCCAGATCAGCGCACTAATCCTAGGGTTTCCCCCGGCACATAGAGGGAGGTGGACGAAGGGTAGCCACGACGCCCTTTAGGAAGGGATGATGCCACCGAGATGCGGCATCGCGTCGGTGTCGGCTGAGCCGACAAGGATTTCTCCCGAAAAACCCTTTCCACAACCCGGACGATCCGTAGCATCGGAGCCCCGCAAGGACGAAGCCTTGACACCACCAAACTATCCGTCCACCAACAAGCGCCACCACGCTCACAAAGCCACCATCACCGTCGCACCGAAGCCGTCGTCCTGAGGTCTGCAAGACGGATGCAAGTAGACCGTACCGGGGTCAGCAGTACCGCGGCCGCGCGGGAGGGAACGCCTCCACCGCCAAGGACGGTAGTCGACCGGACGCAGCGACAAGGCACACCAGTCCCCGCTAGGTCCGGCTGGGCCCAGCAGGCCTGTAAAGCCCCCGTGGAGGCACACCAGTCCCAGCAGGATCCAGCCGAGCCCAAATCGGGCCCGTAAAGCCCGTCACCGTGCTGCAACAGGCCGGTCGCCGTCGTCGCTGCCCCCTGCACCATCTAACTCGCCGCCATCTGCAGCGCGTGCGCCAGGGCAGCCAGCCGCCCCGGCCCAGATGGGGCCCGCCGGGCCCAGATCTGGGCCCCTGGGCACTGCCGGCGCCGCCCCTGTCACGCCGCCGCCTACCTCTGCGTTGCCCCTGGCGACACCACCGGCCGCGACCACCCAGCAGTAGCCGGACCACCGCCTCCTAGGATGCACCGCCGCCGGAGATTCACCGCCCCGCGTGGCTTCCTCCATGCGCGGGTAGTGGAAAGCCGCCGCCGCCGGCACCGCGCGAGCGTCGCTCGGCGGCTCGCGCCGACGGCGGCGGGAGGGGAGAGGCGGGATGAGGGGGCCGAGGAAGGAGTGGGGACAGGGGCGGACCCAAGTGCAGCTGTGTGGGGGCCTAGGCCCCCACTCAATTTTTTGATTTCCTATGGTATTTCTTCATATTTTGCAGAAATTTCTTCAGATTTTGTACATTTATACAAGGAATGCCCCCAGTCAATTGATTTGCCCCCACACTTAATTTTTTCTGGGTTCGCCCTGAGTGGGGAGGACCGCGCCGGCGGCGCGGGCGCGGGAGGGAAGGTGTCGGCCAATATCCTACGGAATAAATTTCAACCGAAGGTAAGGTCATTGCAAAGAAATTCATCAAGGGGTGGAAAATCGAGGGACCTCCAATTTGGAGAGAGTGGCAGGCGTGACGTGCATCGGGTGCACAGTGTGCGTTCTAAGTTCTTACTTGTGTGGAGTACTAGTGCATGATTATCACATAAACTCTAATTACTAATATCTACTAATACAAAATTTGAGGGCCCCATAGATTTGGAGGCCCTGTGCAAGCGCACACTCTGCACATGCTTCTGGTACGGGCCTGCTCTCTTGTTGGGATCCTACATATAATGTCAATGGGTAGTGTATACGTTGGTCCTTCGTCTAGAAGTTTACTGGTTTCCACAATCTGCCCCCTTGAGCTTAAACAACATAATGCCAAAACGGTGCAGGTAAAAACCTCTGTTAAAACCAAATTTGGGGGCAGGAGAAATAAGATGGGGAAACACAAAACTAAAAAAATGATTAGTGGTTTTATTTGGAACAGCAGGGGTACAGGGGATATCGAGAAATAATCCTACATCAGGGACAGCATGGCAGAACATGAACTAGACTTTATAGGTATACAGGAGACCGTCAGGCAAGATTATCCCACTGACTTCTTATCAAGAATCAGTGGTGTGCATGATTTTTGCTGGGAAGGGATACCTGCGAGAGGGAGGTCTGGTGGAATTTTAATTGACACAAATAATAATACCTTGGAGGTGAGGAAGAAACAGTTCAGTGTTTATTTTGTAAGGCTTTTGGTTACAAGCAAAAAAGATAACTTCTACTGGAATTTAGTGGTGGTGTATGGGGATGCACAGAATAGTGGCAAAGCAAAGTTCCTTGTTAAACTAGTGCATGCCATTAAAAAGTCCAAACACCCCATTTTGATAACTGGAGATTTTAACATGACTAGGAGAGAAAGTGATAAAAATAAACCGGGTGGTTATAATAGATGGGTTCCTCTTTTTAACGCTGTCATAGATCAAGGGGAGCTTATGGAAATACCTTTAACTGGAAGGAAATACACGTGGTGTAATTCGCATGATGATCCCACTTATGAACTTTTGGACAGAGTTTTGGTCTCGTATTCATGGGAGGAGCACTACCCTTTGGTATGTGTGTCCACTTTACCCAGTGAATTGTCGGATCACTGTCCTCTTCTTATAAATCTAGAGAAAGGCCTAGAATGCCAACTTATTTTTGATTTGAAAATAGTTGGCTGTTGAGACCTGAATTCAAAGAAGTGGTTGCCAAAAAATGGGGGGAGAATTTCACAGGTAGAACAAAGATTGACAAGCGGCAAGCGAGATTTGGCAGCTTAAGGAGAACCATGAAAGGATGGGATAGGAAC